>ML977361.1:0-204278 GCA_010015825.1 Lophiotrema nucula
CCACAACACCACCACCCTCAACAACCGACCGCCTATTTCCAATCTCCATGGCCTACCCGCGGAACGACTACCGACAGGGCGACCATCGACCCCCCGACAATCGACCCCCTGACCATCTACCCCCCGACAATCTACCCCCCGACAACCGACGCAACGACTATCGACGCAACGACTATCGACGCAACGACTATCGACACAACGACTATCGACACAACGACTTTCGACACAATGACTTTCGACACAATGACTACCGCGACGTCCGCTGGAACGTCCCTCCAGACGGACTGAAATCGCCAATTGATCGTTACCTTCCTCCAGCAGGAGAATATCATGATGAGAACGACTTTGATAGACTGTATGGACCCAATACCTTTCGACGAGGCGTGTGCATGGTGTGTCTAGAGCAGCATGCTGGACCATGCAGCACACAGTGCAAGACATGTGGCCAATCTCACGGGGGGACAGCGTGCCCAATGTTCTACTGCTCATTTGGCTGGTGGCTTAGATTCACAGACCATCCTCCTCCTCGCAACGTGCACATTCGCCCGATCTGGAGCGAAGCCAACATTCTCTCCAAGCGTGGAGTGGATGTTATTTTACGTCTACGCTCCTCCACAGATACAATCACGCCAGATTTCAACAACCGTCTTGTACGGGACTACTACCAGGACGGGCGACCAGAGCGATTATACAAGCGCAAGAAATTTGAAATGCGTAAGTTCTCTAATCGTACACAAGAGACTGACACCTTTCGGAACAATGTCGCTGAGACTAGTGAAGATCGTGACTTGCAACGTCTATCCAACGCTCCAAATGGGACTTCTAATGTCGTCGTCAAAGTTGAGCACGAGTCAAAGTCTGGTCTCCCGGAGACTCGATCAAAGGGTAGGCAGGACCGCGAATCTTCACCCGCCAATTTGAGATCGCGAGCAGCGGAAGACAGTCGCCAAACAACCAACAAACATCCAGCGGAAACTCACGGTGCTATATCTGCACACCACCCGCCGGGCAACACTATCATTGAGATGGCAGCCCTGTCTGAGGAAGATCTACGAGCCCAGGATCCGGATCTTTTTATTGCGAGGGACTCATCAGGTGCGATCATAGCGGTGCGCTTCAAAGGGGAGTGGATGAAACCTGTACCGGCCGATAAACTGGGTACGCGTCCTTATACGGAACAGAACGGAATTGGTGCACACCCACGCGGCCCGTCGGATGATTCTGTGGACGATCTTTCCCGGCATTTGTCAAGACTCTCCTCTCCCTCGGCTGCTGCCCCGGATCAGCGTCTTTCGGCTCTAGGACCAAACTTGCCATCTCTCCAAGATTCGCGACCTCCGTCGTTCCATTCGCGCATGGTCGCGAGCTCAACTTTTGGTTTACCATCTTGTCTGGATCCAATCGCTTCGTTGGGTCGGCCTCACCTGCGCGCTTTCACATCTTCAGGTCTCGGGGTTTCTCAGTCCCTTCCACGAGTGAATATTCCTATGGGTCCTCCATCATCAACATTCGCACAGCCAACGTCGTCCTTGGTACCTCACACATCTTCAACTGTCGGCAATGACTTTTATGAGGAGATTTTCGCAGACATGGAGCGTGAGGCTATGCAAAAGGATCAGACCATCAATGAGCTGAAGCGAGAGACTCGGACACTGCGTATGGAAATTGCTAATGCCAGGGCGACTATCCAGGCTTACGAGGAGATGTACAAGGACAAGGGTACAAACAAGCGCCCTTGCGTTAATGGCGCTTGAATGTTCAGCTACAGTTGTGTTTCCGGTGCTTACCGCCACATCGCCACAAGGTTCAGTCGATGATTGAGAGACGTTCAAGATACTTGCTAAGCATTGGCGCTACTTTCGAGCAAACACTGGTAGAACTCGTTCATTGTTGCGGGCCAAAAGTTCATCCCATACATTTCCCTTCACATTCCCGTGTGCTTTCTTCCCATTCACACACGTAGCATTATACCCTTCCTAGCCAAGGTACAATGAGCGGCAGTAGATCAGGAAGTTTACTACGCAGTAGATGATTGTGAGCGCTCGTCAACATCTTGCTAGATCATTGCCATACCCATTGTGATTAATTACTGCACCTTACCCTATACGAAGAAAACAGTTAATAAATCCTTGAATTGAACTCCTACTAGATCTCCTATGCACTGCATGTGATGAGAAATATATATTTCCTAGAGTATCACTCAATAGATAGACAGGCTCTGGCCTCTTCATTGTCGGATCTAGCTGATCCGAATCGTACGGAACTCTTCTCAAATATTCCTTGCTGTGGGAGACAAGTAATTGCACCACGTACTAGAGGTACCCAGATTACGCTATGAATGCACAATCTAGCTCAACCCAACAATATCTCTCGCCACTCCGTTCCTCGCCTACATGCATTTACAACAGCCTCTTTCTTTATCCTTCCCAAATTTGCTCGCTTCCGCAATATAAGACATGGGCTGTAATCCGATAGAAGTATGAGGATGTATAGTATATCATTCGTTACACGTACACGTATTAAAATACGCACAGCGGTGACATCTGCCGAGTGGTATTGCTGTCTAGGTATTAGCTGGTTGAAATGTGGTAAAATGCGGAGTTAAGGCCCTCGAAACGACAAGAGGTCCGAGACTTTGTCTGAATAGCGCTGTTGGTCACACGAGAAAGAGTTCAGTGTACGACTCCAGGTTATCTCAGTCCAACAAATGTACTGTGATTCAAGTCGAGCCAAGGCACTCATTCCAGTCCAGGGCAAGCCAGCGCATGCGGCCGAGGATGATCGTGAGCAATCTATGCGTCTCGTGAATGAATGTGAAAATTCACTCTTTCGTGCCTTGTTGTTAAGCAGCGTAAGTACCGGTTACTCATGTTATCGACGAAATTGAGGGATCAGTCGCTGGGATAGGTATTGCGAGGCAGATTCTATGTATCGCTATGAGAAAGCGGGGTAGGGCTGACCGGTCACCGTGGCGGAGCATCGTGACAGAGTAGGTCGCTTGCGGGGTGCCTATCTATCTAAGGAAAAGAATTGTCTTAGCGTCTGTCTTTAACTAGCTTTATTTTATTATATTGGGCTTACAATAAAACTATAACTTTTATTATTTATTACTTTTTGATAATACTAATATAATAATAGTAGAATTTTAGTATACATCCTATTATATCTTAAGTTCTTCATAAATGTCTGTTACTGCTGATGAGGATGCTATAAGGTGCTTCCTTTCACACGGTAGCCAAGATGCTTTATAGGATAGAGTACATCCAGTCGCGTATATGCCAACTAATATTATTTAGGAGAGCGGATTCTCAGGCGCGGCTGACCTATAGTCAATATGTGCCAACCCGCGTCATACTAAGCAGCACTGCATCATGTACGGCATTTTCGAACGAAATGATAAAACTAGATACGCTGGTACCTTTGAGTGAAGATGAGATCGAGATCCTAAATAGGCGTACGTTATATACACAAATTTTGGGTTGTGGTATAGGGGGCACATGGAGCGAAAAGTGTAAAACCGGCTTCTTAAAAGGGATAAATTGTAAACCTTTAATTATTAGATCGTAGTTTCTTAGAAAGCCTCAATCGAGAGCCGGCTTGAAGAAGATCTGTAAAATATTCCCAGCTTGCCGAATCAGCCTTGACCCGGACAGCAGCTCTAATGCATCCAAATCACAAGCTTCCTTTACTGATAGTTTAACACTGGTTATCCTGTATTATTAGTGTCATACAAGATTGAGGAAGAGTACAAAATAACATGTTATTGCTAGGGCATCCATCCCAGTGTTATATTATTTGCATCTACACAACTGCCCTCCAAGTCACAAATTTATGAAGTAGTGGATTTGCAAGGAAATTGAGTTGCCCGTACGGCCGAGGCTGTGAGGTATTATGCTAGTTACGGAGAATCTTCAGATTCAACAACGCCCATAATGCATCTGTATCTAGCACAGACCTATTTAGCCATAAACACGGAGTCTGTTAAAGAAAAATTTCCCATTTCAAGTTGAAATGTCAGCAGTATGGTGAAAGGACTGGGTTGGCATTGGAATTTCGAAGGAGGTCTACGATCGCTAGGTAGTTCTTTGCTTGTCTATCGAGACACCCCTTTACGGCTTTAAATGTTAGAAACTTAGAACAAAGTAGCGTCCCAGGCCACCCGTTGCTCGAAAGCGAGAAAGGATTGTCGCGTTAGGTGTCGTAGTTTCAAAGGCCAGCAATTCTAAACCTAGCTCGGTTGATTTAAAGCTTGAGGTTGTCGCTTACCGGGTATAATCTCGGAGTAGGGATGTTGATTAAGTAGTTGTAATACCCTATGGGGGTACTTCGTCTACTAAATACAACTTAGTTAGGATCTTATTTACCCGGTTATAGTACTTCAGGAACTATGTTCCGCTACCTAGGTATCTGTACGCCGCTCCGAGAGAGCAAGGTAGAGCCTAGCTATTAGCTCGCCATGGACCTTTGCAGACTGTCAATGTGTCATGTACGCATATCTTATGAACTTTTATGCATCTCTGATCCATATGCGACTCAGTGTACGGGATTCTTGAACGAGGTGGCATGGCGTCGGAATCTCTCGTTCAAGCATACTGAAACTAGACAGGACCATATCTAAATCCTCTCAATGCGTTCAAACAACAAAGGTCTCCGAGAAGAGTATAGATGAGAAACGTATTTTCCTTTTAGTTATCGTAGCCATATGTCTTGGACTGTCTTCAGTGTTAGTGTTAAACGTCTTAACAATCATACTTGGTAAATGTAGAAGTGGTACCTAGGCATCGTCAGACAACATCCTCAAGGTAGATGACCACAATAGAGGCAACTCGATAAAAGTGAATTGAGGTCTGTTTGTATCGTAGTCACTTCAAGTACGGTCTCATCATCAATCGTGTCAGCACCACCAGCCTTCTACCTGAAAGCTAGAAACGCCCCGTTACCGCCAAGACTACACTGCACCCCAGCGCAGCCACATCCCCCCAACTCCACTAGACACATATCCATTTGCAACTCCATGAAGGCACGCATTCAATGAACTACTTCCTTGAGTAACGCAACAGAACCTGAGGTTCATTATTCATACCATCAATCTACTGTACGAATCTGCTGTACTGGGAGCACTGGGAGCATATATACAATCCACTCAACTTTTCGACCACCAGCAGCAACCTCACCGGATGTCGAGTGACATATACTAGGCAATTCTGCAGCCTATAGACATGGGGTAATAAGACACGGGACAGTGTTCACTTAGCAGGCCTCGAAATCAAAGATCAACTTTTCGAAAGCATTACTGAATGGTGGCCGAACGAGCTTGAGCGCGATATTGAGGGCGAAGATGCTACACTACACCCGCCGAGTCTTATTCAGAGCATGGTTGATCAAGAGCTACTAAATGAGAGTTTATATTTGCTTCGAATATCGAGGATGGACAAAGAGGAAGGAAAGCTTCCATTAGGTGGCATTCTAGATTACGGCGACAAGTCTGATTTGGTAGACGTTCCTCTTACACAAAATAATGATGGTGGATATTCTATGTCTGCCCGATTTCACTCCTCCAATGGCCGGTAGGTTGCTCTCTAAAATATCACTGTTTGGCAAAGAACCTCAACAGATCGATTAGCGCTCGTGTCGAACTGCACAACAGTTTTTATCAGTTCTTTATTCTTAGATCGTTGTTCTATGAGAGGACGCCCATATAACATATTACAGCTAAGTTTCGCTTTAAGCGGCTTAATAATCTATAAAACTATATATATAGTATAATTTAATAGAAAAACTGAATCTAGGCTATCAAATATTGTAGAGAGAGGGGCTAGGGCGGGTTAGTTAGGTTACCCTATAATGAGCGAGGTCGAATTCCGAATATAAATTTTGTATTCGGACCAGACAGGAAGGGAGTCACACTGACGCTATGGAAATACATCTTGGAAGTCTATAACGAAATGATGAGTAGGCTTGAATGTATGATTATGATTGGCGGTATGGACAAGGAGGAGTCGAATAAGTTTGTGCCGCTAGGCAGTCCGTTCTTAAACGGCTTATATAGCGAATGGGACACAGGAAGACAGACTATATCGTTCGCAAATCAGGCTAGGTAAGACAAGATGCAAGCGAGTAAACAGCAACATCTGGTCGACCTCGATGTTGTAGCGACTACATCTACTGGTTGATCTATGGACGCCCAATGTATCGCACCGCCTCAACAGCCCCACTGCGGATTTCGTTGATTTCAATGATCATCGAATAGCAAGTCGCCAAGCCAAGGCGTTCCGTGGCTCTCAGCACCAGCTGCTGCTCCATGTCAAGACGTCCCGCAAGGCCACCCGTGACGGCACAGCCCCGCCAATCAGCTCTCATTCTCGGATCTGCGCCACATGCAGATCTTCCGTCCAGATTCTTCGTCTCAAACATTAGTCTCTCGCTAATCCGGTTGATTGGGTATTGGACTGGAATTGATGTGGAACGGTGGTGGACAAGGCTGAATTCTGGTCTTTCGGCCATACGGGGGTCTAAGCCTTGCTGCCTAGAGCTTCAATAACTACTGTTCGTTTGCCCACTTCCAACACACCGTTCATCCACTTCAGCAATATTGATAATCTTACACGGACATCGGTTTCCACAGGCCTACATTTCGACGAACAAGCGATGGCAGCACCGACTGAACGCACCCTCCGCATCACCACTATCTTCAGCTCCATACCCGCTTCGGTCCTCCTCCTCGTCTCCGCCCTCATCGGCGAATCCCTCGTCTGCTTCCTCTGTCTCATCCCGCTCGTGACTTCCTTCGTTGTCTCGTTGATATACGTGCAGAAGACTCAGAAGCAGAGCCGCATCGCTCTCCCAACGACCTCAACCGATGGACATGATAGCTTGAAGGATTCAGGGCCCGCTTGGCCTTTCGTGGATGTCTCTATCTCCCTTTTGTATTTGGGGATGTTGATTGCGTTCTGGGCCACGCTGGGAAATATATGGGATCGCGATATCGTGGTGGTGTCGACCTATGGGACTGTGTCGATGCTATTAAATTGGTAAGACTCTCCTTCTTTGTTGCTGTAATCTCCCAAAACAAAGGACTAAAGTGCTCCAGCTTCATTCACTTCTATCTCTTCCTCGGCCACTTCAAATGGTCGAACGAATGCCCTCATTGCGGCGGGAGTTTCCCCGTCGGACGACCTAGCCTTGCACCCCGGGAGACCATTGGGTACAGTGCTCTTGGAGAACATCGCGACACTGCGGTAGAACAAAACCCAGTTGTTCAGAAGACTCCTTTGCCCGCGGAGGTTTGAACATCTATTTCTTGACCTAACCGTGGTGGGCTCGGTTCGAGAGCGATAACCGAACGGAAGCATTCCGGTGAAAGAACTTACACTTACTGCGGTTTTCATGTCTTAGTAGAAATTGCTATGGTAGTGTGGTCCCTTGCAGCGAACGCTCGTTATGAAATATGGCGTACCTACGGATGGTGTTCGTGTCGTATTGTGGAGTCTGGCTGGCATCCAAGGAGTTAAATCAGCGTAATGTCGTCGAAACTGAATTGGCCTCAAAATATTTATCTTCGTTACGAGATCTTCGTAGCATATTAAGGCTTCTTGGAACAAAACACGCCCCCAAAGCTAACGCATCGGGCTTCCATTCTAAGGCCATCGCAGCTGCGTAAATGACTTGTACTACTTAACTCGCTGATCACACCCCTCAAACTTAATACAATCCCACTGTTGCATGAGGCTGATAGCAACAAAGGATTGTGGCTGTGTGCTGTGTCGCGTTTCACCTTAGGACCCGCCATCCTCTTAAAAGCTTGCGCCCTACCATCAGGCAGCAACATCTCACCCACTCTCTTCTGAGCTACTAGGTTCGTCCTAGGTACCATTTTTGCAGTAACAACTTCTGCTACCAACGCCCGTACGCAGCTCTGTTAAATTTAAATCATGCCTTCCCGGATATCTACCAGAGATCGGACTACCATTGTCCTCCCGTCGCCCGATGGACGCACCTATGACTTTACGAAGAGCAAAGATGACCCGCACACTGTTCAGATCACTGTTCCCAAGAACAGTTCAGACAAAGGTCTTCCGTCGTATTGGAGTGAGGAGTATCCAGTGATGTTGCACAGCATCCAAGGTCGCTGTCACACTTTCGAAGGCGAAGGTCTCTACAACAACGTTGATAGGTTCTTCGGCGGAGGTGTGACCGAGACATACTATCCTTTTACGCTGCATTATTGGCAGAGAGAGGAGTCGTGGCAGACAGCGTACCGTCTGACCGCTACCAATGAGCCAACGTGGAGGGGCTGGTTCAATGGAGTCGATGGGCGACCAAGTGCTCGATTTCTCGATCAACATCGTCATCAAGAATCAATGCGACAAGAGTGCGAAAGAAAAGGGGCTATTATCACCGCCATTGAGGAAGGTAGCGAGAGGACTACCTCGAACCACGAAGACGACCTGATCGTTGAGCTCCTCCCCGCCAGCGACTGGCACAAACGCGAATACGGCAAAAGACACGAACTCCTCTATCGCCAGACAGCCTCTATGACCCTCGACGCGCCACTCTATCCCTCACTTCCCAGCACGCCCTTGCCCATCCGCCTCCTCTTCAAACTCCCTTCCTTCCTCTTCCCGCAGCTGCTCCGCGAATGGCTCATCGCGCAGTTCCTCTCTATCCAACTCCTCACACTCTATAGCTCGAGAGTCGATTTCCATCCCTACCTCGGCTCCTTGCCCTACACATTTCTTTACGGCCTGTACCACATGGGAAAGTATTGGCTGCCTTTTGCGCCGAGGTTCGTTGGATGTGCTCCTTGTTAGCCAAGAATAGCATTAACGTTTTCAAGGTTTCCGGAGTGGATTTGCAGGATGCAGTGGACAAGTATGCTGCTCGTTAGTCATGTGAAAGTGGCCCTTTGGAGCAAGATCGGGAAGTGGGTGCTGGGCATGAAAGACGTTTATGATGAGTATACGCCTGTGCATCTGGAGGATGCGTTGGATCCTCTGCCTGGGGAGGAAAGTGTGGAAGGGACACTGAGGGCGGGGGATAGCATGGTTTGAGCTTGGGAAGACTGGTTGGTGGGGAAGCGGCGTGTCGTCTCTTGAACCTGCAATGTTCGCTCCTCTTAGTATCAACATGTGGTTTGAGTCTCCTTGACTAGTCAGTGTTGTTTCTCGCTGAAGGTTGTCACTGCGCGTCATAGCGAAGTCGTACTTTAATCCTTACATTTTTGGATTCTGGATCGAGGGCCTACCTAGGCAGGTGGTAACTGTTGTATGCCCAAGGCCGAGTCAGCCCACGTGAGTATGATGCATAGATCCTCCGTCTCTACCTGCCCGGACGCGCAGTGCATCGGACCGAAACCCAGGGCAGGAACCCAAGGCAGGGCCCTGCAACAACCCCCGAAAAACTCGCAGCACCCTGCGGGTGCAGTGGATCTCACTTCAAATCGATCAGGCACGTTGCTCGTATGGATTCCTGCTTCAGCGATGTGCATATGTAGAGTAGTCACAAAATTGGTCAAGAAGCGTTCGCGCACATGATGTCATCGTTGTTACCTACAGCCGCCATCCTTCGCACCTCATCAACCAACAGCGTCACCGTCACAGGTCTGCGCAATGATCTCCGATCGGAACAACGCGCATTGCCTGAAATCGCGAATCTCACTCAGGATGGAAGATCCAAGAATGCGATCACCACAAGGATCGAGATCAAGCAATGACGCTAAGCCTTCGCGTCCGACTTATCTCCATTCTAGCTCCCACGGAGCTGCCTCCGAAGTGACGCGTGACGTGCGCTGCCCAAGAAACATCGCAACACCGACTCTTTGTGGTTGATATGCAAGACTAAAGACAGTCGTGATAGATGATGCCATAGTTTGAATCATGTGGTTCGAACACGGCAGAGATGGATATTTACAACACGCAGCTCCCGCGCTGTGCGCAGGTCTCCTTCTCCTGTCTGACTACAATCCATCATCGCGATGGTGTCAATCAAGCATAGAGGCTTTCTAGATAGCAAGATCAGAGGTAAGTACCAACCCCTTCACACGAACCCTCCATTTTATAACATAAAGCTAACATGCATAAGGTCGAACCTTGACAGCATTCGGCTGCTTCGCTGCCTCAAGAGGCTTCTTTTTCCTCGGCTACGACCAAGGTGTCATGAGTGGGATTATTACAGAACCCATGTTCCCCCAGCAGTTCCCGCAGATGGAGCCCAAGAACAAGTCTGATGCTATCCAGGCGCTTGTTGTTGCGATCTATGAGATCGGTTGCTCTGATCGGGAAGGTCCCTGCGTAATAAAGTTCTTGAGACAAGTTCGAGATATTGACAATGGTGCTATCCTGGGTGCGAGCGGCATCATCTGCTTCGGCGACAAAATCGGTCGCAGACGCTACATAATCATCCGCGCATGCATCATGCTTATCGGTGCTACCATCCAAACTTCCTCTTTTGGGCTCGCACAGCTCACCGTAGGCCGCATCGTTACTGGTGTCGGCAACGGCATGATAACGAGTACAATACCGGTCTGGCAGTCTGAAATGGCGCCACCGAAGATCAGAGGCTTTCAGGTTCTACGACGTTGGTCATGTCGACGCTAGTGGCTATACGTTTGAGTTCCTCTCGTAATAAGAGAGGAAACCTCTCTAGGGAGTAGTATCTGGCTTAGGGAATTCGTCTGCGACTTGGGCGGCTGCTAATAAAGTCGGTGTGTTGGACCTTGATAAGCCTAGATACCTCTATGGAATTGTAATTGAATAGCTTTTACTTCTAGGCGATGGTGTTTTTTTAGGAACTTTTCTGTGATTTGGGCGTCTGCTGATGAGGTCGGCGCGTTGGGCCTCAAATAAGAGTGGATGCCTCCATGGAATTGTAGTTGAATAGCTTCTGCCACCGGGTGACAGTGTGAGGTTTTGGGAATTCATCTGCGATTTGAGCGTTTGCTGCCCCGACGGCGGTCGAATTCATCTGCGATTGGGCATCTGCTGCCCCAGTGGTGCCGGATCGAACGGAACCGTTTTAGAGACAATTCCTATAATCCAGAGCAGCGGTATTGCTCTAGGGCTTCCGTCAGGCCATCGTTCGATGGTGGCCGGACTTGAGGAACTCGTATGTGAATAGAACGTTGCCCAGCTGACGGTAGCAATCGAGCTCCTAGTATTAGGGGAGAAGTCATTTATGGAGTGGTGACTGAGGAATTGCCGCGCGCCGGGGGTCGATTGTAAAGATCGAGTGATTCCTCTTGCTAGGTATTTGAGTGTATGTCAGCACTGGCCATGCCTTCCCGCAGTATCTGACATAGGCAGGCATGACCTCCCACCTGCTCGTGGTCTTCCCAGACCTGCACATGAGACTTGGCTGCCTTAGCCAACTCTTGTCTATAATATTTTACATGTAGATTAGTTGACTTATAAGGCTCCGCGGGGAAGTGGAATATTGGAAATTGTAAAGACGGGCATACTAACTTGACTCAGCTTACACCTTACGCTACCAATTAGATTCATCTATTACACATCAGAAGCTAGGTCTCAGATCATGTTGGAACGGTTCAATGGCAGGCAGGGTGGGCCTGCGTTTGTTGAACACCGCTTTCGAGGTCCTTCCGTACTACATCTGTGCTGTTTACTGCGTATTCTCAGGTTCCCAAGCACCCGACCTCACTTATCCAAGCCTCAAGCATTTCCTCAGCGACCTGCAATATCTGATATGATGCCTCATTTCCAGCGCAGACCCCGCTTAAATAGTATAGGATGAATATATGCCTCCCCGGAAGCGACTGCTTGAACGCGCTTAAGTGCATCCCTTGCGTCCAGCTCTTTATCCCAACCAATCGTCTTCGCTGCGTGTATAACAGCATCTGCCCAAGTCTCAGGGTCAACGGAAACGTTGGAGTACTCAAAACCATGTGGTGCAGGATAAGGATTGAGGCTCCAGCCCAGTCGTAGCTGTGGAATCTGGCGTCCAGCATCCTCTTGTTTTGCTATACCTGTGACGAATTTGATGGCTGTACTGAGGGAGACGCGAAGAATATCCGGATCTGTGTTTGCACATGTAGATAACGCCAAGGCATGAGGTCGGAGAGTGTCGAGGGAGATTGGGTGGCTTAGCTCCGCGTCCAATCCTGTTCGACATATCAACACCGTTTGAGTCTGAGCAACTTTTTGGAGGTTGATACAACCGTCTGCATCTGGTTTAACGTCTTGATAAGCAAGGCTGTCGACTATTAGGGGAAGAGTGCTGTAGAGGCGGGTGTATCGTGTGCCCAGTGTTGGTGTCCCGGAGATGAGTGGATGCTTGAGCATAGAATGAACGATGTACATCGCAAATATTGGGTACCTCTGTTGGTCCCTTGGTTGTAACTCTGACAGGATTCGCAAAGAAACGCCCATTCTCAAGGTGCGGATGACCATCGTACTGTCGAGACCATTCTTCATATAAGGACGCGACAACGATACTCGGAATATGACTTCTAACTGCAGAGAAGCGCTCCCGTTGAGCAGTCTGCATCCAATAGACAGATGTCAGCTTATTGT
This sequence comes from Lophiotrema nucula, assembly GCA_010015825.1. Classification (NCBI taxonomy): domain Eukaryota; kingdom Fungi; phylum Ascomycota; class Dothideomycetes; order Pleosporales; family Lophiotremataceae; genus Lophiotrema; species Lophiotrema nucula. Next base: position 12,528 of record ML977361.1, read on the forward strand.
GTGCCTGATACAGAGCGTTAGGTGTGAGGTTGATGGTTGGGCCATCCAGAACCAGTCTCTCCGCGTCTGTCGTAGACCATGAGGTCTTGATCTGTCGTCAGTGGACGGGGTCTCGGTGACTCTGCCATACTGTGGCAAGATCTTGCTTCACTAATGCTTTGAGTGAGGGGTTTACTGGCGATTGAGAAGCTGACGAGGCCGAGGAATCATGAAGCTCCGCCGACTGAGAAACGCTCTGAGCTGAGATGTCCCGGACAGACATGGTGTCATCGAAAGGATGCCTAGAGACTATACTCTCGACGAAAGATCGTGATGCGCCTTATAGATGAAGTGGGGTACTGCGGATATTGTAGGATTGTACGAGCCGAATGTAGAGGATTGGGCGACTGGAGTTGGGAGCTTCCTTTTATGCGTATTGCGTACCGAAAGCGATAAGCGATGATAAGTGCTAAGGCGTTGTGAGTCATGGGTGGAGCGCGAAAGTCGATGCGCGCTCTCCCAAGAGAAAGATATGGGCGAGCGAGCGTAGTCGATGGAATTGAAAAGGTTCGGCATGGGTCACGGGCAATGGGGTTTCAATCGAGAATTCGAGGATCGCTTCAAATGCCTGCTAGTATTGAGTCACCGAGATATATCGTGTTTCAGCATGGGCAGGATATGCTGGATAGGCATTGGGACGTCAACTGGACCATCGTGGGGTTGCATGACGAATGTGGAGAGACTGTGAAAGTACTTCCACCGAATGAGGATCAGCATACATTGAGCCAAGAAGCGCTTGAATTCTTCTTAGAAGGAAATTCAGGGAGGAAGAGAAGGAACTGACGACGAGCTAGAGAATGTGGAAGTTCTATAAGGGTGTCCGAGAGACGGAAGGGGACCAATTGGGGACTGTTTGTTAGCTCATAGAATTGCGCTTTGAACTGAGCTAACAAAGCCAGCGATACCTCGATCGCTCCATATTTGTAATCTACCGCGTAGTCTGAGATCTCAAAAACGGAATCAAATCGGCCGACATTACCTTGTGCATATGACTTGTCCTAATACGACTGGTTAGCAGCGCTCTTAACCATTCGAACTCGTCGGCTTCAACACTCACAGATGCCCAGAGTTGAACCAAAAGTACCCATTCAGGTCCGTGCACCCAAAAGCCCCAGGATCCGTCAACACCGTTGCATTCAGATACCCAGGGCAGAAATCGGTAGTATTCACAACCCCATACCGAGAAGGATGATCCATCACGCTATTAAAGAATGTATTCGCATCATATACCATTGCCTTAGCCGCAGGATGATTCTTAGCAAACGCACTCGTATGCCTCTTCAAGCTCTCATTCCACCAGTCTACCATAGTCGCGTTCGGTAATGGAGCCGCACTCTTCTGGTTCGATGGTGTACGATCCAATGGCGGCAGATTGATGAACAAGTAATTGTGATAACCTGCATCGTAGAGTGGCTGCACGCTTTGCGCGAATAGCGCATCGTGGATCGAGCTATAGAAAGTGGGAAAGTCGACAGCGAGCTTATCAGAGTCGTTGATGTCGTTGATACCGATCCATATCGCCACCAGAGCCTTCTTTTTCTCCATTGCCTTTCCAATGACAGGTTCTGCGTAAGTAAGGTACTGCTGCGTCTGGTTGACCATTGGTGTCGTGAAGTTGTGATGCAAGGGAAGGAACTCGAGGGAGTAGTCGGCACCAGCGAAGGCAAAGTCCCAGAGTTGCCTCTTGCATGTCTTTGGGCGTGTGAGGCCAGGCTTCAATCCACAGCCGGTGATGTACTCAACCCAGTTCGGACCGCCTTCTGCAGTGCCAAAGAAGGATTGATTTATTGAGTTCGTGAGAAGAGTCTCTGGTGTGAAGGGAAGGTGGAGGTAGTCGCCAATAAAGCTATAGATCGGATAGCCGGCTGTACCTTGGACGTAGGTGTAGGAGTCACCGAAGGCAATACTAAAGACAATGAATAGGGGCCATCGCAGGGAAGGGTGGGAGTGCACTTACAGGTACTCGGTATCGTCCCAGTCGAACCACGGCTTGTGTTGCTGGAGAGGTCCCGCGACACCTAGTCGCACCGCCACAGATGCAGCGATGAATGCAGCTGAACGCATGGCTTGATGAGATCCGGTCCTATGGTCGACGATTGGGCAGGGATAGAATCAGGTGTCGAGATCAATCACAACGTTCCGCACATATTGACAGGACCTATAGGCGCCGCAACCACACTATAAGAACGGAAAGGCGGAAATTGACAATCGCATCACGACCCACGGTATAGTCATCGTGATTCGTCCACCCCACTACGGTACCCACCAGCCGGGTTTCAACCGTTGTGGCGTTGCGGAGAGACGAGAAAACATCTCAGACGGAGGATTTCCCCGGGATGAAATGGCCCTTTTCGAGTTAGGTGATCTGCAAGATACGGTTCCGGAAGTCCACCAATCAGCTGCTGCGCTGCCAGAAACAAACTTCGGCCACAGGACTTGCTGGTCCTATTTTGTCAAACCAGATATAAAAATAGCCCTTGACATAAGAGCGGCGAAGGTAGTTCAGACTATCAGCCTAGGAACTCCACAAGGCGAAGCGACTAGATTCAGATGATGAAATCTAAGATTGGCTTGCAACATCCGCGGAGATCAACACTCACAGAACGATACTCGCGGTCAAAATTCCGTTAATCCGAAAACGTTACCTACGTAAAGAGCTTCTAATCAGATACAGACTCGAGTGTGAATTCCCCGCGATTCCGTAATCGCATGGGTTACTCACCTGCAGAAGGCTGCTTACAGGCAACTTTTCGGCCGCGGATTCGCTTCCAAGCCTGCACACAATCGTACAGGTTGCGAACATTGCATAGTATCGAACAGGTTCGTGTCGCGCAGCGTTTCTGAGGAGATTCCCAGGGAAACGATCAGCGTGCATCACGTTGACTCACCCTCTTGCATCGCGGAAGCAGATGCGCTGCTTGTGAATCAACAGCAGCTTCGCAGCGCTAAGTTCAAGCATATAAAAGCGCGTTCAATGACTAGAGAACCATTAATAAAACACAAAGCCTTTGGTAAATCAACTTCAACCTCGAGTCTGGTCCTATAGTTATCTTTGGACATCCTCAAAACTATTTTTAAAAATTCAGGATGGCAGAAAATATGCAAGCAATTATCATCTCCTCCTTCGGTGGACCTGAAGTCCTGAAAACGACGACTGTACCCAAGCCCGTTCCCACTATCGGCGAAGCTCTCATAAAGGTTCAAGCCTTCGGTCTCAACCATGCCGAAATGCACATGCGCAAAGGCGAATGGGATGAGTGGAACCCAATTACAGGTCTCGAATGTGTCGGTATCGTCGAAGCATGCCCCGGGAATGAAATACCTGTCGGAACAAAAGGTGTGGGAGTAATGGGAGGCATGGGAAGAAATCGACCTGGTGGCTACGGCGAATACGTCACTACTCCAATCACCAATGTTGTTGCGCTTGACACTCATCTGCCTTGGGACGAGCTTGCTGCTATACCGGAGGTGTATTGCACCGCGTACTCTTGTCTCTTCACGATCTTGGATCTGCTGGCTGGTGAGTCGCTGCTCATTCGTGGGGCCACGTCGACGATTGGACAAGCAGCTCTCAATCTCGCTGTCAATGCGGGTGCGAAAGTTACAACGACAACGAGACGAGAGGAGCGGTTTGCTTGGTTGAAAGACTTGGGCGCTGTGGAGGCCGCACGGGAACAGCGAGATCTTCAGACGCAGTTACCGGACGGTCAGCGCTTTGACAAAGTTCTCAATCTTATCGGAAACAGTGTTCTACTGGAGTCGATCAGACTGACCAAAACTGGCGGTAGGATGTTGCAAGCGGGGTGGCTTGGAGGACTAGCACCTGTGAAGGACTTCAATCCTATGGTGGAGATGGAGAGTGGTGTTCACTTCAGTTTGTTCCACAGCAAGATGCTCGGAACTCGAGAATTTCCTCTATCGGGTATACCGCTACAGGACATTGTGAGAAAAATTGAGAGAGGAGAGTGGGATGCGAAGCCAACCAAAGTCTTCGATGTGAAAGATATACAGGAAGCGCACAAGCTGCTGGATTCACACGATGCGAAAGGCAAGATTGTAATTAAGCGTGTCTAGGTAGGCATTGAAACAAGCGTGTCTCCACATTCGCTCCCTTGAGTAGCCTAAGCGAGAAGGTTATTTAAAAGGCTGGCATTTTCATGGGACCTAATTCGCTGGCCAGACGGTGTATGCACGCCAAGCCAATATAAAGTAAACAATACTCTCGCTACGCCTGCCAAGATACCTTATTCCAATCTACTAGTCGGAACATTTACTAAAGCAAATGCCCGATGCCCGTTCGACTAGGAATGTGGGGAAATGCAGCTAGGAAATATATAGGACGATCAACTGTACGTAGCAACTTTTTGCGCAGCCTTGCCGTCATCGTCTTCGCTCTCATCACTATGCGTTTTCCCATAGTCCCCATCGCAATCGCGGCTCTAGCATGTGCTTCGACAGCCTCCGCAGCCGCCGCCGCAACACTAAACTGGACCCTCGGAAATCAGAACAGACTTAGATGGGACGTACCCGTTAAGTTCACAGTATAGCCAGTGCTCCCTTAGGAGTAGAGTACTAGTGTTTAGTATCTCTCTACGTACTGTTTAAAGCTGTATATTAGTATTTAGTCCTTATCATAACAAGTTACTCGCGTTTAAAGTATAGCTATAATAACTAATTACTACTAGAGGTTATTACGTACTAGAGGTATAAATTGCGTCCTAAGTATAAGTTACTTCCTATTTCCTCTACTAAACTTATTAAGTTATTAAAATTATCTATTAAGTTAGTAGTATTTAACTTATTATACTACTTTTTATATTATTTATACGCGCGCCTTTGTCTAGGAATCTTAAGCTAAATAATAACTTTAAAAAAAGGCTTATACGTAATTTAGAGGTACTAGCTAAGAAAATAAAAGTAAAAAAAAAAAAAGATAAAATAGAGATACTAGTTAATATTATTATACTTATATTAATAAGATTACTATATAAAATATACGTCCTAGATTCTTATAAGTTATCTTTTAGTTAAAGTACTTTAGTCTTAGTTTACTAACTACTTATAAGATACTTAAAGATTAAAGTTAACTTAAAGTATAAGCTAGTTATAATTAAGGCGTTACTTACTAAGCTAGTATATAATAAGAATAATAAAACTTAATATACTATTTATTTTACTAAAAAGACCTTTATTAATACTACTAGCCGTATAAAGAGAAGCCTAGAGAATTAGATAAACTTATTACTCTAAGTATAAAGTACTTAAAGTAGACTTAAAGGGTAGAAGGTAAAGAGTAAAGACTAGTAAGTAGAAGTAGAGCGCGCTAATAAAAATAGTAGCTTAAGAAAAATTAATTTAGTAGATAGTTAAGTAAAGAGTAGTAGTCTAGTAGTAGATTAATTAACTAAGGTATTATTAGATAGAGTAGAGGCGCGTAGAGTTAGCGTTTAAAGGTTGTAGGGTATTAGGGTAGGTAGCGTTAGTGTTAGTATTAAAATATTTTTATAGATAGGTTATGTTTAGCTTTAGCTAATCGATTTTCCGTCTACGGGTCGGCAAGACAGTATTTCCAGTACGTTGCAGAGCAACATAAACTGGACCCTCCAAAAAGCCGCCAACCCGACCGCCGACCAAACAGAAGCTTACACCAAAATCGAAGCCGTCATGAAACTCGCCGTCCAAAGCTACCAAGCATGCTCAAACTGCAACAAGAACATAAAAGTCTACTACACACCTAGCGTCCCCACCGCAGAAGCGTCCTACAATGGCGATTTGCGTTTCGGCAGCGACAGGCAATACATGACGCAGCGGACGGCAATGCACGAGATTGCGCATACGCTGGGAGTGGGCCAGACTGCAAATTTCGATACGTTGTGTAAGAGTGGGAGTTGGAAGACTGCGTTGCCATTGTTGAGGAGTTATGATGGGGCGAGTGCGAAGATTAGTTGTGGAGGGGGCCATTTCTGGCCGTATGGATTGAACTATGAGACGGAGTGGAGCACGACGAATGGGCAGAGGCATGTTAAGATGGTAGAAGCTATGATTGCTGATGGGATGTGATTATTTGTAGCGATGGAGAGAGTGATGGAGCGGCAACTTATCTTACAGTAAGGAACAGAAGATCGATGACATGACTCTGCTTCGCATTTCCATGAACCTGGTCATGAACTTCCTTCTCATTGGTGTGTGTTATAACGCGTCGTTATCAATCCATTTAAGGCTTGGCCGCCTTCCATTCATCGTCATGAACACATCGAGAGGCATAAGATAGGCGGAGATATAGAGTGTGCCGAAGCCATACAGGAAGTCGTTTTGCCCGGCTACAATGCTATCGTACGAATCCTAATCCTCCTAGATGTCGTTGGAGCTAGGTGTATTAATGTTGACAACCGTTGTGCTGCTTGCAGACTGCCATATGTCACTGCATCGTACTTTGTGGTGCTCGAAACCTGCACGCGCTTAGGAGACATTGACCTACCGTCAAAAGAGTTACCCAAACTCAATAGAGAGTACGATCCCGTCGCAGCGTCAGCTAGTGCAAAAGCAAGCCTCAGCTGAAAGATGCAGACGCCACCAACCACCCATTGGTCAATTGTCTAAGTTTCGCTAATCTGATTTCGTCTAGGACTACCGAATACGAGTCAAAAGCAAGGTGAGGCTCCGGCTGTGTATTTCAATCCAGGTCGATGCGCGCAGCTTTTTGTCTCCACCTCCCAGCCTCTTCACTTTCGGCCACCTCACAACGAACCTGTACTTATAACACGCATTACCTCTATAGATCACTACCGACAGGTTCTTAAACAGAGTTCGAGGACACATAGCGAACATGCCTTTTGCCTCTGCCGCTCTTCAAAGGCGACATAACAACAATGGCAGAATTGACGTATCGGAGGTATTCCAGCTTCGCTTGCAATTGTTGCCGTGGATTACGTTGAAAGCAGGATGGAGATTCTGGGTTCTCAACCGAGTAGGTGCGACTTTAGGGAAATTCTGGCTTATATTTGCGACCTACGGCATCCCCATTGTCATTTGGTTAGCTATTCGCGGTTGCGCAAAGGTCCTCAAGCTCATGGGCATCGGCGATGGGACGTTCCTCAGTTCCTCTGTAATTCGGGAAACCATCATGGTAAGTTCGGCATTTGGATGAGTTTTGAGAAGATATACTTACCTGTTAGCGTGTTGCATTGTGGTTCTTCATGCGCAGCAAAGCGGGTGCGGATATATTTTGGTACAACTACTTCATTCACGCACAATCTCTGGATGCATTCCTTGTGGACTATTGCGAGGCCTGGAGTATTCAAGCAACAAGTGACAGAGAACTGACCATGTTCGTTGACAATGACCATCGCCTCGTCATTCCGTGTTCGAGCGGTGCGGATGACAAACAACTGCTGAAGCAACTGCGTTGCTTTTACGAGCTCGCGTTGGCAAGAGGGGGAATAACAATGTTCTTGGGCCTCAGGGCAAGCAAAAATATCGAGATAGTGAAGGTCAGTAATCGTGACGTGGTGTATCCATTTCTGCTGATTCCCATCTAGATCGAAAATGATGCTGTCGGAGACCGTGTTGGTCTACCCCTCGACTTGGGAAGATACGGCCCGTACAACAGACAGATCCATTACTTCAGGAACCCTTCGGCAATCACAGGCGATACACTTCTACGCAGATTGATTACGGAACATGTTATAATCGATCCCAATCAACAACAGGCCAACATCAATCAGCAACAAGCCAATGTCAACCCGCAACAAGCTACTCAAAACCCACAAGCGAGCCAAAACCCACAAGCGAACCAAAACCAGCAACCAGCCAATTCCAATATACCCGTTACTCCTAATCAGCTGCCGGTCAATATCAACCAACAACAAGCCAACGCTAACCCACAAGCCACCACCACCACGCAGGTCAATCCTCAACAACCACCAGTCAGCCTTAATCCACAAGTCAATGCCAACCAGCCATCGGCCAATACAAACCAGCAACAAGCAAATGTCAACCTACAGTCCAACGCCACTCAGCCACCAAGCAATCCTGCCCAACAACAAGCCACTTCCGTCCCTCCGCAAAGGCGCGCCCTCAACGTAATCCGAACATGGAACCCCCAATCCGCGACCGTAATCGTCCTCTTTCCCTTTGTTCTAGGCACCATCATCTCCATCGTTTGGCCCATAGTAGCGACCCGTAGATACGATGCGGACGTTCAGGATAGCGTACAGACAGGGTTTGCAGTGGGGAGTTATGTTGTAACAGCAGGTAAGCTATTGTGTGATAGCTCCAGTGATGCTAGAGTACCTGGCGGCTAACGACGATTGTGATTCAGGCGCCTTGCTGGTCGCACTCGTAGCCTTCCTTGATACGAAGTCTAACGTGAAAGATTGATTGTGATCTGCGCTTTTTTCTCCCAATGGAAATCATGAGACGGCGGGAGATCTTTACAACTTCGGGGCGACCTGGGCAATCGGAAAATTTGCGTTCAAGGTGGTAATCATCATACCACTTACGAAGTCGAAGGAGTTAGGGACTGCTGTACCTCCTCTCCTCTTGCCCCTTTCAGAGCGATTCGAACGTGTCCTCAGCAACCCACATTCTTCAATAATAACGCCCCATTCCGAGTGATGACTTCACATGAATGGCTCAAGCTGTCAACATACCTCCCCGTTAGCACTCTGCTCCAATGCCCTCAAGTGACTCTCTTGCATTAATTTCTTTGTCCCATCCGAACATCTCGGTGGGGGACAAGGATTGAGACTGCGATCCAGTGTTGACTGCGGATTCTTGTGCGTTGCGTCCTCCTGTTCTGCTATACTAGTGCTGAAGACATTACTGTGCTGGGGGAGACAATTGCGCTACGTGCCAAGGCTCTGTGTCATAGCTAGCTCAGGCAGAAATCGTGCAAAGCGGGAAAGTCGACACGCGCCTAACTACGAGAAAGATGGAGTGGAGTGTGGTCCTGTGAGAGTTTGCAAACAACCACCAAATCATTCTCGCACGTTTCGGAATGATTTTGCTCTACTTAGACAGGATAGTTCCGATTTCGACAGGAAGGAATTGTGTATTTGAACTTGACGTTTGATGCGCACGATCGGGCGTTCGGCAACACTTGCTCGCGTCGTTCCGACCGGTGCCCTGATTTTCAAGGTAGCAGAGGCGAGAGGTCGTACAGTAACGGATCATGTGAGATATTATGTAGATGAAGAAACAGGTGTTGATTGTTCTAAGTTACGAGAATCTCCACTATATAGTGCCCAGGGGCAGTTGCACTAGTCTAGATGGGTATCAGAACCCTGTGCGATCTCACAGATCATTATGAGAGCCTTTGACCAATTTCCGTCAACTTACCAAGCTTTGTCTGTTAATTTGAAGGGACTAGTGTCATCGTGGCGGCACATGGAAATTCGGCCCATATTCCACCCCACCTTAATAGCCTAGATCACCTTGATACCCAAGGCGCCCTCCTATTATAATACTTAACCCTCTGTACCTTAAGTACCACTGTGAGGATCCGGGCCAATTAGGGCCAGTTTATCCCAAACCTGCCTTGATTTCCTGGGCTACAGTGGTCTTGCCGCTGCCACAGGGACCCGCGATGATGATGATTTGTTTCTTTCTCTTCTGCTCGATAGCAGGAGAAGGCTGTTGCCAGGCAGTAGCCATAAACTGGCGAACGAATTTGCTGACGAAGTCCTGGTCCAGCACAGGTTCGCTTGCCAGGCTTGGTGAGAACTTCCTCGCAGTCTCTGTAGCGTAGCTCCTCGACGGCCCAAAGGTATCGCGATCGTACTTGCTTGCGAAGAAGTCGACGAGCTTGATCGGTGGATTGGCGATAGGATCTTTGTTGGAAGCTCGCAGTCGCTTCACCCACTCCTTTGGCTCGACCTCCTCGAACTTCAGTCCCGCATTGCGGAGCGCTGGTAGTAGATCATCGGTCCAGTCGAATGTTCTTGCATTTGTGACGTTCGCGACAACTGCACCAGCATCTGAGAGCGAGATCTCAACAACCGCTTTAGCGACAACATCGACAGGTGTCCAAGACGGCGTCTCTTGTAAGCGAGGCAGAGCTCCAACTGTGAGTGCTGTCTGCATGATCAACGGAATACCCTCCGTTGCGTTCCAGACCCCGTGCACCGTGTCTGCGACGATCTGACCAACACGCAGCACTCTTGCACGGATACCAGTCGTTTCGGCGGCACGCATGCACAGGTTCTCAGCTACAAGCTTGGATTGTGCGTAGCCCATGCCCTGCACCCACGACATCTCAGGCAGAGTCTCTGGCGCTTCATTCGTACGACATCGCGCGACGGTGCTGACTGAAGAGCAGAAGTCGAAGGAGGCGGGCTGAGGACCAGACGCTGCGTGACACAGGTCGAGCAGGTGCCTCACGCCGGCTATGCAGTCCCTTTCGAAGCTTGAGAGGCCGATGTTGAAGTTGACGGACCACGCGCAGTGAATGACACTTCGCAGTTTGTACGTAACTTCGGCATATGTGTCCTCACTTAGTCCTAGCAAAGGGGCCGAGAAGTCGGAAGGCAGCGCGACGATCTTTGCTCTTGAAGTTTTTGACAAGGTGTGGAGTAGTTTACGTTGCAGTATTGATTTGTGCACCCGTCTGGTTGCGTCTCCAGAGCTGCGGGCGCGGACGAGACAGTAAACTTGCGCGATATCTGGTCGACGTGCAAGTTGAGCCACTACGTGGGCACCCAGCGACCCTGTCGCACCAGTGACAACAACCGAGTGTTGGGAGGTGCGTTGCTTGAAGTCTCCGTACTTCTCAACCAAGGCGAGCATATCATCTTCGACAGCAGTCTTCTGCACGTTCTGGCCAGTGCGAAGACCGTAGAGGTAAGCACTGAGAGCAGCAATCGAGGGGTACTCGAAGACGACGTTCTGACCGAGCTTGTTGTCGCCAATGTCGACTGTCTTCAGTATCTCGGTACGTATCTGGATGGATTGTAGCGAGTCAAGCCCCAGTGAGAAGAAATCCGTAGTCTTGTCAGCATCCTTTGCATCCGGCATCGACTTGCTGAGAACGGTGCTAATGGGGGTCTCCGTTTCTTCCAGCGACAATATCCTGAGATCACTTTGCGATGTTGCAACACTGTCATATGCATCGTTGATATCCTTCGCAAATTGCTTGTAGAAAGCTTGTCGGATGATGCTACCTTTGTCCGTCCTGGGGTACTGGCAGTCATGTGGCAGAATCTTCACCATATCTCTCGAGATTCTGGCGTATGCTTCAGCTGTCTGGTTTGCAGCTTCGATGACAGGGAATACTTGATCGATGATTTCGTCGTCTGACAATCCTTCAGTGGCTGGAGAGGGAACAATGAGAGCACCGAGGTATGGCCGTCCAGATCCGAAGACCGTTGTCTCGGTCACAGCCTTATGTGACCGGATCTTGCCTTCCATCATCACGGGGTTGAACTTTTCGCCGTTCACTAAAACGATGGTATCATCGAGGCGCGCGATGTACTTCCACGCTTCGGCAATGGTGGGATGTGGCTCGAAGAGGTCCTTGGTCGCATAGCTGCCGTCAGGTTTATTGGAAGCGACTTTCGAGGGCCAACCGTTGGTCACGGTACATTCGAACAGATTTGGTGCTTGCTGGACCCACTTCAAGTACGGCTTCAGCTTGTCGTTCTCACGTACATAATTCCAGGCCTTGTCACCTGCAGGTCGGAAAGAGGTCATGAGCTGCCCAACTTCGGTGCTGGACGACTTAGCAAAGCAATATTTACTAATGACACCCAAACTTACGCGCCGTAATGCCCGACAAGATTCACGCCTTTGTCTACCAGAAGGTCACCGAGAGTATCTGGGCAAGCGCTTCCACCAAACATGACAATCTTCAACTGTTTCAGTAGCTCAATACCCTCATCTGTCTCAGCGAGGAGCTTGAGCGCGTACGGTACGCCATAGAAGATCTCAAAGTTATGCTTACGCAGGATGTTGGTCAGATACTGTTGGGTGAGCGGGAGATCAGCGTTATAAAGATGTATTGGCTTTCCCGAATAGATCGCGCGGAAGAAGTTGCATATGCCATGGTTGTGGTACAGTGGGAGTGTGATGAATGCCTTCATGTCCATGCTGAACGCGTAGTTGGCGATAGCATTTTTATGCGGTTGGTAAATCGGCTTTGGGAGACCAGTGGAGCCTACTAATCGTTAGACGTAGTCCTCACGCTGTATGGCTGAAACATACCGCTGGAGTGTATAATATAGATGTTGTTAAATGTCTCGATGCTCGCGTCGAGTTGATAGTCCATTCGCGTGTCCGCGTGAACCTCGATCGGAAAGTCGTAGACCGATCCACCAGCGATCTCCGACACCTGGAGTTGCGGCATGTTCATTTGAACGTTAGATGCCATGTGGGAGTATCTTAGATTCGCAAGTAGATATGTCGCCCCAGTCGTCTCGACCAGTGACTCAACAGCCAGTTGCGAGATGCGGGTGGACAAGAACAGAATTGTGTGACCCAGCTTGGTCAACGCAAGCATAGTGACGAGATAGTTGAAGTTCGAAGGCCCAAGGATCGCGACCGTCGTAGGCTTTGTCGCCGATGATGTTCTTGTTGGTATCCATGATTGATAATGCCTGGCTGTGCGGCATGCGAAGACATCCAGCTGTTGCATAGAATAGTCCACAAAGTTGATACCAGATGATGGGTATGCGACGATGGTCGCAGCTAGATTTGTCCTCGCGCGATGTCGCACTAGCGCATCGACCGTTTTGATTTGTGAATCATCCAAGACATCATTCGTTTCCCGCACGCTTTGCTGTATTGGGAACTTTGTTGAGGGTTGTGAAAGAAAGCCATCAGGCGCTGGAGTGGCGACTTGTGCTGGAGCCATGGCTGGTAGAACAACAGGTCCTGAATCGTTGCTCACCGATTGATTGTTAAGAGTCATCTTGGAATGTAGCGGTATTTTAGTATCGGATGCCCAGAGGATGCGGAGGGCTTCTCGATCGTGGGGTTGGCACCCGGTTCATTGTTTCCGTTTCCATGCCATCGTCGTCATTTCCGCAAGCCGGCCCGAAGACACCTAGAGTAGCTAGTAGCAGAACGGATATTAATCCATACCGTCTGACCTCTGTCCGGATTCTCCACAGTCTAGCCCAAGCCTGATCCGTGGTCAGCTTGACTGTGGTGTGTGCGTAATGTGCAAATAACGCGTTGCAACTGACTCGGCTGCAAGGATAGCGCATGCTTCTCCGCAAAGCCAAGCCGATACTCCCCGGGACGACAATATGCTATATATGATTGACCCAGTAAAAGGGTTGAGAGCATCATTTCATTCGATCAGGTACTGATATCACTGAGCAGAGACCATTCGGACTTGTTTCATTGCGGCCATCATGTCTGCCATCCAGGAAAAGAACGATATTCAATTCATCGACGAGAAGGCCGAATCCCTCCATGCCGAGAAACCTCATCAGGTGGTCCAGATCGACAATATTCAAGTCCTTGGACTTCATCCAGATGACGCCGACTTCTATCTGAACTTCTCAGAGGAGAAGAAAAAAAGGGTCATACACAAGGTCGGTTTCTCTAGTGCTAAAGTCCTTCAGTGGTCGCTAATTACTAATTGTGTATCAGGTCGACGTCCGTCTTGTTCCTATGCTCGCCGTGCTTTACCTCGTTTCTCACATCGACCGAGCCAACATTGGCAACGCGAAGATTGAAGGGCTAGTAGAAGACCTAGGTCTCAGCGGCATCCAGTGGAACATCGTGCTCTGCATGCTCATATGGTATGTTTCGACCTCGAGGTGCTTCCTTGTCCGCAACGGTACTAATACTTTAGATTGTACCAAGTATATATTGCATACTATCACCAAAGCGATGGGCTTCAGCAACACAAACGCGCAGCTCATGACGGTACCACCGTACGTTGCTGGTGCCAAATCTGCGATCGTGTGGGCGCGTCTTTCGGACCGCTTTTACTGGCGCTTGCCGTTCGTCGCTATTCCGCTCTCCTTCATCTTCATCGGATACTCGACCGTCATCTCGTTCCATGGTGACCTTGCTGGCAATATCGGTCCTGCGTTCTTTGCCATCATTTTGACGTGTATGGGCATCTATCCCATACAGCCTGCGGGATCGTCTTGGGCAGCCAACAACCTCGCTCCAGCAAACCGTCGCGCGATCGGTGTTGCCTTCAACATCTGTGTCGGCAACATAAGCGGTGTTATCGGAAGCTATATGTACTTGGACAACGAGAAACCGAAGTACTATACTGGATTCGGCTTGTCGCTTGCCTTCGGTGCGACTGGTTTCCTCATTTCGTTTCTGTTGAGCTATCGTACGAGTGGGGCAATGCGCGTAAGGCCCGCATGCCTGAGGAAGAGGTGAGAGCCAAGTACACAGACGAGCAGCTTCTGGATATGGGTGACAAGTCGCCTTTGTTCAGATATGTGTTGTAACGTGTTACCAAGTGGGGGATTGCGGTGGCTGAAGTGGAAACATGCACTTGATGCAGATGGAGGGCATATGCTATGGGATATGAAGTTGCATTGACCTGCTACAGGTATGGGTGGCAGCATAGAGATGTTAGACATCAGCATGCATGGCGCCTTTGGTTGTTGTGTGCTTGCATACCTAGATACCTAAGATGTCCAAGCAATCGAGCTGGCATCGAAGCTTGGGAAGGGTCCGAACGCCGAAGAATCTAAGTCGAGCCAATCGGTAGTTTGCCAGTCGTCGAGAAAGCTCGCCATGCTTGGAATAGTCGGCTCGAGAGACACAGGACTGCCGAGCCCCCACTCGTTAGGGGGGACACTGGACTGAGCACCACCTGATTGACGTGGGTTTGCGGGAGGCTGAATAGCTTCGGGAGAACGCCGAGCTGTTCGTTTTTTGGCCTCTGTTCGTAGTTCCTGCAGGATTATAGCGTACCTACGGCTAGGCGAGTTCGTTGCTGTTGCCTCGGCAAGGTGCTTCAGGCACCTCTCTGCAAGGTCGAATAGGCTAGCGTTGTGTGTGTCTTCGCGATCGTTTCGTTGTATTGCCCAGACGTAGACCACGACTAATGCGCAGAAGCATACGTAGTGAGTCCACCAGAAAGCGTGGAAGAGTCGTCCATCACGTTCCATTCGATCAACGTTCTCTAGGACGTCTTGAGCTGCGGCAATGCACTCGCTAATACTCTACGATACGATTAGCTTAAGTCATTGGAACGAGTTTGGATGGTGTGTTGGAAGCGCTTCAACGAATGAGCCAGAGGTCCAAGGAGACAGATATCAGACCTGCGACCGCTTCTAAAGTAGGATTACACTTACTTCGTTCGCAAGATGGCGCAGTTCTGGGCGGTTGGTCTTGAGCAGAAATGGTCGATGGGCAAGCATTACTGCGTGCGAATAGGCCAATTTGAGTGCTGTCGCCTGACGGCGAAAACTTGGTATGAGACTCGAGGGCTTAATAGCTCCGAGAAAAGGGGGCAGACTTGATCGCCACCGCCGTAATTCGCTGCCTAGTCTATGCGATGCAGTGATTCGATCATGGTCTGGAACAGGTTTGATTGAGTAGACCTCGCGCGAGATCCTCTCCGCTATCTGTGCTAGTCTGCAGTAGAAGTCAGCAATGGATTAGGGCAAGAAAGCACGGACACGCGCAAGATAGTGCGAGTATCGTCCCCGTGATTCGCACTGAAGCGCTCTTGGAGCATAAGACGTGGCTCACTTACTTTGCATGAACAACAAGAGACTCGATATGGCAATCATCTGTTCCATCGCCCAGTGGACCAGTCGGTAACATGTCCTCATCGTTAACTAGATCAGGGAAATCTTGATCGATATCATCGTCATGATAGTGTCGCGGTCGACCAAATATGACGCTGAGGTGCTTATCGAGTGTATAAGCGACCCAGAACGTACGCTTCCGGGATTGCTCCTCGATATAGTCGCGCCTGTTAGTGGCTCTTTTACGAACTTCGCGTCGATGCAAACCTAGGGCGGATATGATCTGTAGCGTATGGCCGAATGTATACCAAGCCTGGAATCATCCCAATATTAGCACAATATAGAAGACTGGTGGAACATCATTCGGCAGCAGCAGCACAATCCCAAACTGGCCCCAACGGGAGCTCAGATCGCCTGATGATGTGCTTCCGTCGTGCTATACAGACCCAGGAAATTAGACATGAAGACACTCACCTGATTCATGCGAGACGACATCAGGAGATACAGGACCTGGATGATCCTTGACTGGGCTGATTCAAGTTTGGGAAATCCCGTTTCAGCGTCGCTGACCTCTGATGCTTCACAGAACAAAGCGTCAGACTGTGGCATCGACTCGGACGCGATAACATTGATGGGTGAGAATGATCTCGAACTCTGCATCTTATCCTGGTGGAAGCTAGCTACGGCTAGAACTGATAGCACGATCGAAGCTTGAGATCGGTGGAGTCCATGCCACAGCGTTCGTGAAGCTTCGGCGTTTTCGACCACTATCGATAGCCATTTCTCCACTGTTGGCCGGTGAAGCATCCTGTAAGTAGCAATACAGACATCAAAATATAAGTCTAGCAACATTCTGGCTTCATGCTGATTCGGTATTCGTAGCTTTGCGCGATGGTCCTGGAACGGCTTGTCACCGGCTGCCGTCAAGCGTTGATTTTCTTCGCTCGATCCTAGACGGTTCACCAATTCACTGCCTGCGAGCTAGTTGTTAGCTTTGGATTGCCTTATAGAGGCGCTTTAATACGCAGCAGTACCTGACGAGGCGCTTCAACAACGTGATACTTACTTTGATTGTCAGAAAATCTCCGCCACGCGCGGTGTAAAAACGACAAACCAGAAGTCGAGTCCGCATATTGACCCGCAACATCTAGCTCTGGTGACCCGCGCATAGGGATCTCGTGATCGACCCTCCTGGCTGGCTCCAGTGGGATGGCTGGGGCTCCAGTGGTTCGAGGCTGAGATGTTAAAGCCTGGCTTGCTACTAGCTCGGACGAGGCTACTGTCGATGCTTGTGCTTCTGCCGGTGCTGGCGCTGGCGCTGGATCCCGAAATATCTGATATCTGGGATACGGCGCTCTGTCGTCTATCGAATTTTGTATGCGAGTTTCTGAGCTACCCACATATGGTATGAATCTGAACTCCGGTGAGGCTTGGGGTGGTGTCTGTCTTCATTTAGAATTAATGCTCGGGAGCGCTTCAGCGCTCAAGATCAGCTCCAGCGCGAGGCGTCTTCGTTGGCTGGAGCGCTTCAAATGCGCAATGAACTTACTGGAGGTTTCCCTCGCAAATACCGCGCGTCGTAGCGACAATCTAGTCCCCGCCGGGCGCACGACGTACAAGGCTGCGTACCAGAGCACTTCGCTTTCTTCTGTTTACAGATGTCACATGCTCTCGAGACTTTGCGCCGACGCTGAAACTCTCCAGAACCATCGAAGCTCCGTTTCCTGGTTAGATCGGGACCTGTGCCCGGCGTCACGCTCTGTTGCGCTGCCGGTGCGTTTTGCCAAGGTCCAGTCTCGCTGTTTCCGGCTGCTGGCGTCTGGGGCGTGCCAGTCGTCGCTGGAGACTCGCCTTGCTGTTGTTGCTCCATGGATAGCGGATATCGAGTGACGGCGCAGCGGAAATACCGGATGTGTCGCGAATGTGGGGTCGTTGCCGTCGCGTCCTCTTACTCCACTCGGTCCACCTACGGTGGACTGTTATGAGGTGTCGGGCCAAAACTCTTTCGCAGCCGAGGAACTTTAAATCTTATAACTATAACTATAATAACTATAGTATTAACCCGTTAATAATAATAATTATAGTAATTATAGTAATAAATCTTAATTCTTAATATAAATTAATTCTTAATATAACCTTATCCTTATATAAACCTATAAACTAATCCTTAATATAAACTAATTCCCTAATATAAACCTATAAACTAATTCTTAATATAAACTAATTCCTAATATAAACTAATCCCTAATATAAACTAATTCCTAATATAAACTAATCTCTAAAGTAAACTAATCCCTAATATAACTTAATACCTAATATAAACTAATCCTTAATATAGAAAGTATAAGAGTATACTAATTCCTAAGTATTAAAGAGAAGAAAGATACCTTTATAAGCTTATTACTAGCCTATTACTTCTTATAACGTATTATAGCCTTAACCTTTAGTAGCCTTTTTAATACCTCTTTATAAACATTAAAGTTATTAAGTAAGTTTATTTCTAAGTTTACTAAAATATTATATAATAGATTAGCTAATATACTTAAATAGTATTTAGCTAAAAAGTTATTATAGCTAAACTTAGCTTTAAATATATTAATTTTAGCGTACTAGTATAGACTTAGAAGTTTAAAAAATCTATCTATATTTACTAAATAGATCTCTATATTACTATATAAGCTTTTATACTAAGTAGTTACTAAAAGACTAATAAAAAACCTTTTATAGTAGTTAAATAGAGTAGAGAAAGTAACTAAAAGTAGTTTAAATAGTTTATTAAGTTAAAGCTTATCTTACTTAAGGCTAGATAACTTTTAATACTAAATCTTATTTATAAGTTTAACTTATATAGTAGTTAATAGCTATTACTAAACTATTACTATATATAATATACTTAGGCTAAACTAATAGCTAACTTTATAGTAGGTAATCTCTTATCTAGTCTATAAGTCTAAAAAGAGTTAAAGTAGAGTTATTTAATATTTAAGTTTTAAAATTATATATATAAACTAAGCGTATAATTCGCGGTACTTAATATAATTTAAATATACCTCTATTACTATAGTTAGTAGTAATAGCTTAGTAATAGGCAGTTAACTTATATTAAAAACGCTATTACTTATATATAGAATAAAGGATACTATTAATAGTATATATATTAAATAATAGAACGTACAGAAAATAGAGAGATAAGTTTTTATAAAAGAAAGTTAAAAATAATAAAATACTATATATTATATAAGTAGTAGGAGCTTTTTAGCTATTATTATAGTTTCTTTAGTACTAAACTTAAGCTTAGTTAGGTTATTAGAGTTAAAAGCTTATAGAGCCTATAGTACTCTATCCTCTAAACTATAGTATACTAGTTTATTCTTAATATATTTACTAAGGTCTTAATCTAGGAATTCGCCTTTAAGATAAGTAGTTTAGTACTCTCCTTTATAAATTCTATAAGTATTAGTACTATTACTAGACTATTACTATTATAGAATATATAACTTATCTACCTTTATATAGCTACTATTTTACTTAATTTTTTTCTTTAGAAGGCTGCGCTAGTCTTTAGTAGTAGTATTAATAATATAAGAGTATTTCTTTAAGGCTACTATTCTAGCTTTAGAGACTTATATATTATAGAACTACTAGAGCTTTAGCTTTCTCTTTATAATACTTAATATTACTTAATAGTGTATATAGTTTTTAACTATACTAAGGTTATTAGATAGCTACCTATATAGTAGTAATAATAGAGTAGGTAAGAGTTGTACTAAGGTAGTAATCTTAGTCTTAGTAGGATTAGAGTCTTTATCTATAGCTATATAATTAAGGTATAGTCTATATAGGTAGTAATAAATAAGTAATAAGTTTTAGCTAAAGAGCTAAAAAAAGCTAGGCTATATAGCTAAGGTTAATATAGTTAGTTAAAGTTAGTATTATATTTAATTATAGTAGGGTATTTAAATTTTAATACTAAGATACTAGTAGGGTTAGCGTAAAAATTTTCTAAGTAGTAGTTTTATAACTTCCTAACTTTACTATTACCTATAATTTCTTTTATAACTTATCCTATAACCTATCTTATAACCTACCTAATACCTTTTTTAAAATAAGTATAATAATTATTCTCCTACTATCTATTATCTACTTATTACTCTTAACACTTATTAACTATATATACTTTTACTCTCTTATAGAAAGTTTTATAATAATAACCTTACCTATTTTAGTAATTAGCCTTAGAGATAATATACCTCCTACTAATAATAGCTAAGAGGCGAACAAAAATAGCTAAGTAGTAAATAATAATAATTAAAAGGTAAATAATAATAATTAAGAGGTAAATAATAATAACTAAAAGACGCCTAA
Organism: Lophiotrema nucula; assembly: GCA_010015825.1. Classification (NCBI taxonomy): domain Eukaryota; kingdom Fungi; phylum Ascomycota; class Dothideomycetes; order Pleosporales; family Lophiotremataceae; genus Lophiotrema; species Lophiotrema nucula. The sequence continues at coordinate 32,603 of ML977361.1, forward strand.
AAATAAGCGTTAGCCTATTATACTATAGCCTATTTTATAAGTAGGTAAAGGTAAGGTCTTAGTTAGCTATACTATACCTCTAAGCTTTAACTAAACTCTTATATATCCTAGCTTAGATAAAGTTAAATTATATAACTTTAGCTATCTTAATATCTCTAATAAAGAGGTAAGGTAATAGACTAGTAATAGTTCCTAATTAATATAACTTAGGAGGGCGTACGTAGATATAACCTAGTATATAATAGTAATAAGCGCCTACTTTTTTTAGCTTAGTATAGGTAACTAAATAAGCGTTAAGAGTAATACTTTAGTAGAAATTAACCCTACACTCCTTCTATAGAAGATAATAATAATAATAGAAAAAATTAGCCTTTTTATTTTATACTAAAACTAAGTAGTAGAAGAGTAAAGACTACTAAAAAGGTATTAAAGGAGTCTACTTAAAGGTAACTAGCTTAGAATATTTAAAAGTAACTAGCTTAGAATACTTAAAAGTAACTAGCTTAAAATACTTAAAAGTAACTAGCTTAAAAGTAACTAGCTTAAATATAACTAGCTTAAATATAACTAGCTTACCTTTAAGTAGGTATAAAGATAGTCTTTACTATTAGTAAGTTTTTCTCTTTATAGTAATAGATAAGTAATAGTTCTCTACTAATTTATAATAGAGGCTATACCTACTAGTAGAAAACTAAAAGTCTAATATATAAAAGTACTAGTAAGGCTAAAACTACTTAAAAGCTAGAAAGGCTATAGAGCTAGTAGTAAGTAAGATTTAATAATAGCTAAGTAATAGTCTAATACTCTATAGTTACTAGTCTTAGGGAGATTTAGTACTATAAAACTATAATAGACTTCCTAGTTCTACTAGCGCTGTTTTAAAGAGTTATTTATAAAACTTTAAAAAAGGTAGTTATAAAGAATAATAAGTTTAGAATATAAGTAGTTAAGTCTTTTAGAATATAGCTAATAGCGCTCTTAGCTATTTAGGAAGTAGTAGAAAGCTATTTAACTACTATTTTTAAAGGTATATTTCTTATTCTGTTAATAGCTTAGTAATAGTTTAATATACCTTAGCTAGAGTATAGGCTATAATTTACGTAAAGTGTATAATACTATAGGTTAAGAACTTATAGGTTACTTTTAGGATTATAGATATACTAGTACTATATTATAACGTAGTTTATAACTATTTATATATATATAATAGGGCTAAAGTTAGAATAGTAGATTTATACTTAAGTTAACTATAACTTAGCTAGTATAGTAATAGTAATAAGCTGTTAATAGGTACCTTATAGCGTTAGTTATAGGTATTCTAAGTTTAGTATAAAGTTATTAGTACTAACTATCTCTACTCTTCTATCTAGGATAAAAGATATAGCTAAGTATAAAGAAGTATAAAAATACTAATTATATCTAAAGGATTAGAAGAGTAACTAAATAAATTACTAATACTTATTAGTTTCCTACTACTAATATAGTAATATATTAATACTTTTTCTACTTCTTCTAACTAGCTCTTCTTTTCCTTACTTTCTCTTTCCTAAAACTACCCTTTATAGCTATATTTAGTATTTTACTATCTATATTAGTTAGATTAAGAGAAGCTATATTATAGTATTTAATAGAACCTTCCCTACTCTTATTACGCAGCGTATATATAAATATAACTTTCTTAGCCTATTCTCTCTTAGTAGGTACTTATAAATTAGAGTCTTTCTTATAACTACTACCTTTATACTCTTTATTAGTATCTAAAAGGCTAGGTTCTTTAAGCTTACTATTCCCTAATTAAAATATATCTATAAGACTATTTAGACTTTATTTTATTTATATATTTTTAGTTTAGGAGATCTTATACTTTTATCTTTTCTAACTAGTACTCTTAAACCTAAGCTTTTATTTAATCTTTACTCCCTTTTTCTTAATCTTAATAGGCGTTATAAATCTTTACCCTACTCTTTCTTTCCCTTTCTAATCTTTTAAAGGTATAAATAAGTTTTTATATATCTTACCTATTTTAGATAACTCTTAATATAAAGGCTCTTTCTATAAAATATTTTAGTAAATAAAAATAAGTATATTTCTTTTTAAGTCTTTCTAGAAGACGCTACTTTTAATTATTATATATACTATCTTAAATTACTTAAGTATAGAGGTAGTAATAATAATAAGTAGCTCTTATATACTAATATTAGACGTAAAATATAGTATAGTACTCTTTATTTATTTAAAAGAATACTAGTTAATATTTTTTAAGAAATACTTATTAATAAATATAAAAGTATTATTAACTTTCTTATTATATAGAAATAGCTAAATACGCTCTAGATAACTATTAGAACTTAAGTATATAGTAAATAAGAAATATACTTAGTATCTAATAACTCTAAAAGACTAGATTCTTAAGCTTAACTACTTACTCTAGATTAACCCTTATAAGGCTAATAATAACTAATAGCTACTATAAGGTTAAGAATAAGCCCTTAAGTAAAGATTAACTAGCTATTTACTTTACTAAGGACTATTTCTATACGCTATTAGTAGCTTAGTAAGCTTATACTCTACCTACGTTACTCTTTATTAGTATAAGCTCTACCTTTTATAGCGCCTATATCTATAAAGATAAAACTACTATTACTTTTTTTATATTTAATACTAGAGAGTCTTTAATAACTTTAACTATAGTACTAGGTAGAATTAAGGCTAGTTAACTAGGCGCGCTTAACTCTATACGTTCTACCTAGGCTTAATACTATAAGTATTTCTTATATTCTATCTAACTCTTATATAGCTTATATAGGACTATATTAACTAGGTATACTAGATCTAAGAGTATAGTTTATATTATAGATCTTTAGGACTGTACGTAAGAGGATAGACTTAAAAACTATAAAATTTAAGTATATTTTAAGAGTAAGTAATAGTATAGTAATAGTTTTTTTATTTAAATAGTAATAGTTAGGTAATAGTTTCTAGGATCCTATATTAGATAGATATATATTTACTTATTACTAAGACTAACTAAATATAGCTAGCTATATACTTACTACTATTATATTACCCTATATAATTAATATCTCTATAGCTACTATATAATATATTGTACTATTTTCTTATACTACTTTATCTTTAAGATCTATTTTATCTTAAAAGTCTATCTCTAGATCTGCCTCTATAATAGTACCTACCTTTTATAGTAGTAGCTTTTCTCTATTAGTAGTAAAACTAAATATTAAATATAAACTTATACTACTTAGTAGAATCCTCTAATAGGTAAATTTAATAACTCTAGTTCTAAAACATAGCGTATATTAATATAGGACTAGATCTAGTTTTATAGTTAAGTATACTCTTTATAAAATAGCTACTTCCTATCTCTAGTACTACGTAGTTTATAATTATAAAGGTTAAACCTTATACTAGTAAGCTACTAGTTTATCTATAACTATATTAACTATAATAGGTATATATCTATATTCTAAGGTAGAAGTAACTCTAAGAGGTTCTTTTATATTTATTAGTTAACTATTATCCCTTAATTATTAACACTTTTAGGTAGGTAATTATAAAAAACTTATAGCTTCTTAACTATAATATTAAGATATCCTTTCTATACTTATATATAATAGGTATTCTAAGTTTAAATATAGGAGTTAATCTTATAATAAAGGATAGGTATATAAATAGTAAGTATAGCTATATTATTTACTAGCCGGTTTACTAAGAATAGGAAGTATACTTGTAATTCCTTAAAGTAGACCTATATAATATTAGAATAGTAATTAAGTAGTAATAAAATATTAACTTACTCTCTAACAGAAAAGAAGACCTTTAGATAGTTAGTACTATTATAACTTAATCTTCTAATTTATAGTGCTTGTACTATATATATAGCAGCTCTAGAAATCTATCTTAAGAAAATCTACCTATATTATTATATAGTAAAGATATAATATTATTATTATTTTACTACTATAATCTAATTAAATAAACTGTAGGTATACCTTAGTTAATTATAATATAAATAAATACTAATAAGTAATACTAATAGTAGTACTAGATAAGATGCTAATATATACCTATAATATATATTAGGAATATATATTAATATAGGTATATATACTAAAGCTATAAGACTTTAGTTTATCGTACCTATTAATAGACTATATATAGTTTAGGCTAGGAATAATATACTCTTCTCTTTATTACTATATATTATTATATTACTGCTAGATACTTTCTAAGTTAAGCTTATAGTAGATTTAGAATACTTAGTCTTATATAATAGTATTAAAGTTCTATTAAAGTATTACCTAGGCTATCTACCTACTATACCTATTAATTTTACTTTTTTTAAGCGCTTTATTTATAATCTCTTAGATTAATTAGTCTACTTATTACTAGGCTTTCTTCCTACGTACTTATTAGACTAGGCCTATCTCTATCCTTAAACATTATAATATATAGATACTAATAATAGTCCTTTCTCTTTAAAGAATATTTAGAATTTTAGTATCTTTTAGTATAAATTTAAAGAATAAAAGCTAGATTTAACTCTTAATAAACTCTTATACGTTAGGTTAGAGTTATTAAAAGACTTACTAGTTATAAAACTAGCGCTTAATTAAGTAGATAAAGATATTAAAGTTATACTAGGTTTAGAGGTACTTTCTAAAAGTATTAAAGTTAAAGCTTTTATTAAAAAGTCTAACTAGCTTAGTATAGAAGGGCTTAAAGTTAATATAGGGTTAACTAGTAGCTATATTAAGGTATATAAAGATAAGAGTATAAGAAGATAGAGTTTTCTTACTATTTTTAGTATACTTATAGTATAATATTTTAGATCTTATATAAGGGCTTATTATAGCAAGGCTTATTATAGTAAGATAGTATAAAAGATACTTTAAGTAATAGTATAGTAATAGTCTTTAGATATTATAATATTATATTAAGTATTTCTAAAAGAAAGATTAACTTAAATATAATACTATTAAAAGGTTAAAAAAAAAAAGAATAAATACTATTATCTAGTAATAGTAGAGTAATAGTAATAAGAATTATTATAATAAGTATATATTAAGATAGATATTAACTATATTTATAATAGTAGAGGTTTAAGATATAAAAAGAAAGGAGTAAAAATAACTAAAAGTTAGTAATAAACTTATAGTACTAGTAAAATAACTAAGGTAAATTTAAATAATAAAATTTTATTTTTATTTCTTTTAGTATAGATTTATTTAATAATAGTACTAGTATAGTAGAGTATTACTATATTTAATTATATACTAAAATTAAGTAACTAAAGAATACTTAGGTATAGGTTTAAATAAGAGAAAGTATTAAGTTTAATACTAATATTTTAATATATATTTTTAGCGCTAAAATTTATAATTACTTATACTTTAAAATACTTAATTTAAGAGTATATAAGAGCTATACTTCTATATACTATAAGTCTAATTATATTATATATATAAAAAAAAAGTATTAGCTTTAGATAAAAAAATTACTTTAATTTAAAGTTTTAATAGTTATAAGAAAGTAAATTAAGCTTATAAATAGTAAAATTAGAAAAGAAAAAGTAATAGTAGAGTAATAGTTAAGAGGTTATATAAGTAATAGTAATAACTAAGTATAGTATCTTACTTAATCTTTACTAAGCTAATTTAGCTATAAAGCTTATAATTATACTTTTACTTAACGCTAATTTATATAATAACTCTACTAATTATTATTATACCTACTAATCTATATAGAAGTATTATATAATACCTATTTCCTTTTTATTTATACTTAGGGACTATTACTAACCTATTACTTAGGCTTACTAGTTAAGAAATTAATATAGCTCCTAAAAAGCGCCTAAATCTACGCCTTAGCTAATTAGCTATCTTTTATAATAGTATACCTACTAATTCTTTAAATTAAGCCTTAAGGAATTAGGTAGCCTAGATTATATAAGGTTATCTTTACTTAGAGCTACTTTATTAAATTTTAGTTAGTTATAATTATCTAGGCTTTCTTAGCTCCTAACTTCTAAGTAAGTACTTAGTATAACTTAGTAATAGTAAAGTAATAGCTAATTACTTTTAGATATTTTAAGCTATTATTATATTATTTAATATAAAATTTAGTTTTATTAAAATAGTACTAGTTTCTTTCTCTTGCGTAGTTAATTTATATAACTAGTATATAAAATCTTACTTATATAAGAATAGTATATTTATAAATATTATAATCTCTTTTATAGATATTATATTATAAGTGATGTATTAGATATACTTTAAGAGGTAGTAGAGTCTATAATAATATAGTTCTTTAAAAGTAACATCTTAATCTAACTTTAGTAATAGTTTAATAATAGCTTTATTAATATTTTCTTAGCTATTAATCTAATTATAACTACTAATAGATAAGATATTATCTTATAGCAAGATCTTTACTTAGTACTTAAGATAGTTCTAGTATTTAGCTCTAAAGACTATCTTATAGATACTACTTATAATAATAAGGCTATCTAGAAGTATTATTTTAGTAGTAATAACTATAAGCTATAAAGTAAAAAGCTAGATAATAATAATTAAGATAGTAGTAGAATAGGCAAAGGCTATAAAAATTTAGGCTTAGTAGTCTAAAACTAATTAATAAACTATAAGCTCTTTTTAATAAGTAGTTAGACTATTACTAATCTATTACTAGCTTAATAAGTAGGATAGAACTTAAGTCTAATTTTAGTTTTAATTTTACTTTTATATAGTTAATAAGTATAGCGTTTGTATAGAAAGGTCCTTAAAATACTTAATAGGCTTACTATATCTTTTAGGCTATAAATATATTATATTTAAATTATTAACTCTACATTACTAAAGTAACTTTAGGAAATAATATCTCTTTTTTTATATATTACTATTTTAAAGTAAAGTTTTAAGACTTTAGGTTTATTACTATAATTATTATTATTAATAGGTTAATACTATAGTTATTATAGTTATAGTTATAAGATTTAAAGTTCCTCGGCTGCGAAAGAGTTTTGGCCCGACACCTTATAACAGTCCACCGTATCTACCTCGGCTTGGTCAGGTTGGTCCGGATGGCTTCAGAAATGAGGAAGTTCCGTAACGCGTGGTTGTTGGATGTGGAAGTGCTTCGTTATGCTTTTACACAGTAAGGAGATGAAAATGTGTCTGGTGCATTTGGTGAGGACGACACCGTGAGCCGTGGAACGAGAAATGCAGGCAGTCAGCCAATCAGATCCTGTCACCCGCAAAGGAAGGCGCAGCCGTCGACGCCCACCACGACATCGCGATCGGTCACTCCCTCCGAGTATCATGGTTCGAGCCTCCCCGAAGTCCACCAGCGAGTGCGATGTTTCCACCATGCTGCTCTCTCCAACGGCATACTGCCGAGTGTGTTGAGACGCGTTCCGCAGGTCGCCACTGCTAGTATCCGTTAGGCTGCATACGTTTCCGCGCAGCAACAATAGCATTATGCCCGTTTCCCTCATGACGCGCCGATGCACTGCTCAAAAATTATGGCTGCGCTCGGGAATCGATGTCTCTACTCTAGCGCACTTCCAATCGTTCTGTCAAAGCAAACATCAACCATGCCTCTTCCCTCACATTTCACACTCAACACCGGCGCCCAGATACCTGCTGTAGGCTTCGGCACATGGCAAGCAGCTCCCAACGAGGTCGAACGGGCTGTTGAAGTCGCGCTGAAAGCAGGGTACCGACACATCGACTGCGCAGCCATATATCGCAACGAGGCCGAAGTCGGTGAAGGCATTCGTAAGAGCGGCATCCCGCGATCAGAGATCTTCATCACAGGAAAGCTGTGGAACACGAAACACGCGCCAGAAGATGTGGAGAGTGCGCTGGACAAAACGCTGGCCGATCTTGGCACCGAGTATCTTGATTTGTTCCTGATGCACTGGCCTGTGTAAGTTCCTTCGAATTTGGGATTGAAAGCGCGCTGACAAAGAGAAGGGCCTTCAAGTCCGGCAGCAAATGGTTTCCACTGAAGGAGGACGGGGTGTTTGATCTCGCAGACATCGACCCAGCATCCACATATAGCGCGATGGAGAAGCGGCTGCAGAAAGGCAAGGTCCGCGCAATCGGCGTTTCAAACTTCACTATCAACCGCCTGAACGATCTACTCGGTAAGACCAAGGTGGTACCTGCCGTCAACCAAGTCGAAGCGCATCCCTACCTGCAACAAACCGAGCTCTTGGACTTCTGCAAACCAAAGAATATTCTCATCGAAGCTTATTCCCCACTCGGCAATAACCAAACGGGTGAGCCGCGCACAGTCGACGACGCTCTGGTAGGAGTGCTGGGGCAGAGATTGGGCATGGATGGGGGCCAATTGCTTGCTTCTTGGGGCATTCAGCGAGGGACCGTCGTGCTGCCGAAGAGCGTTACGTCTCATCGCATAAAGTCGAATTTGCAAGTCAAGGAGCTACCGAAAGATAGCTTCAAAGAGTTGATTGGCCTGGAAAGGCACAAAAGATTCAACGTGCAGGCGCGATGGGGGTTTGATATCTTCGAGGAGCTTGGCGAAGAGGTGGTTTAGAAGATCGCTGAAGAAGCCGGGCAGGAGAACTTGACGAAGTTCACGGTTTGAGCGTTGTTGAGTACGCCGGGTGCCTTCTGTTTCCAACGTCACGTGACAAATGTGCCAGGCCAGTGCTATCCGGGGATGTGCGCACACATGTAAAAAATAGAGCCAATATTCCAACTGTAATCATGGCTTATATCCAAGGGTTATGTGCCGACATAGATTAAAGCGGTCTTAGCACCTAGAGTTCCTCCACATCGGCTCCTTCATGCACACCGGTCTTCTCTCATTGACACTCCAGTGTTCTAATCACCGCAAGGTTCCTGTAACCGATTTTTGCGAAGTTGCCAGCGATCTTGGGGGTTTTAGACCCCTGTGCATACAAATTCTGGCCAACATCCTATGTTTAGCACGAGATCTAACGATTAAATTCTGATATTATTTGCAAAAGCCCGGTAAGAGTCCTCCGTGGATAGTAGCATGCTACTTTGGGGAGATAATTGCCGAGCGGTCATAAGGCTTCATGCTCCCCACATCTCACTCGCCCGATCCGAGAGATCCCCGGGTGAGCTGCTGTACCTTTCCTTGGCACTGGTACCGAATTAAGTGCTCTGGAGTTCCCACGGAACGATTCAAAACCCGCGACTGAATTGCTTCTACTGCATCCGACAGAGCGTCACCTTGATTACATACTGTTTTTCCACGAATCCAATGCATACGTACCATGGCCATTTATTACACTTAGACCAAATTGGTGTTCTTCATATCGACCGACCGAGCTTCGTCGCCCACCTGATGCTGCTAGGATCGGCTGCTGGGGAGTCCCTCTCATTTAGCCGACACAGCCTACCCACCTCATATGAGGAATTGCGCCCAGCACATCACCACTCGCACAGCCCTTAGAGCAGGAGCAACTAGAATACGAAGATAGATTGTTGGATCCCTTCACCCTAGGGCCAAACTCTTACAACTGGATCATCGGCACAGACACCCCCATGGGGTTTAATCAATGAAAGTCACTAGTTGCACAAATGTTTAGGTGGAGGCTTGGATTTGAGCTGTCGTCGAGAGGCTATGGATATATCGAGTGCCTTCATCTACGGACGGACACTAGACCCGGGTTAGAGGGAGGGTATAAGAGGTTTGCGGCTCGTTCCCCACAGAACTTTCCAGTTCTACGATCCACGACAATCGAACGACCCGTCAAGCGCCACGATGAAGTTCACTCTCGCAACTGTTCTGTCCGCTGCCGCTCTGGCCTCTGCCTTCCCTATGGCAGAGCCAGAGCCGCTCTTCGACGAGCGTCAAGCGGCACAGAGCATTAACGACGCGATGGTCGCTAAGGGCAAAAAGTACTTTGGTACCTGCTCTGACCAGGGACGTCTAACAACGGGATCCAATGCTGCTATCATCAAGGCCAACTTCGGTGCCGTCACACCTGAGAACAGGTAGAATTTCTGATTTCAAATAAAAAGGTCGCGATACTGACATCCATGTAGCATGAAGTGGGACTCCACCGAAGCTTCCCAAGGCAAATTCACCTTCACTGGAGCCGATTACCTTGCCAACTGGGCCACCGATAACGGCAAGCTCATCCGCGGCCACACCACTGTCTGGCACTCGCAGCTGCCCAGTTGGGTCTCTTCCATTCGCGACAAGACTACTTTGACCACGGTCATGCAGAACCACATCAACACCGTAATTGGTCGCTACAAGGGCAAGGTCTACGCCTGGGACGTAGTCAATGAGATGTTCGATGAGCAGGGTGGCTTCCGTTCGTCAGTGTGGTACAATGTCCTCGGTCAGGACTTCGTCAAGATCGCTTTCACGACCGCGAGAGCTGCTGATCCGGATGCGAAGCTGTACATCAATGACTACAAGTTAGTTCCTTCATACCTCCAATCGCATTCTCATGCTAATACATTTATCTAGCCTCGACAGCGCCTCCGCAGGCAAGACGCAAGGTATGATCAAGAACGTCAAAGCCTGGGTTGCCGCCGGCGTTCCCATCGACGGCATCGGTTCGCAAGGTCACTTGACTGCCGGACAAGGTGCCAATGCTCCCGCCGCCATGGCCGCTCTCTGCGCCGCTGCCTCCGAGTGCGCAATGACCGAAGTCGATATCCAGAACGGCAGCACCGCTGACTGGACGAACGTTGTTAAAGCTTGCTTGGGGGCGACTAACTGCGTTGGTATTACGGTTTGGGGCGTGCGCGATCCAGATTCGTGGAGGCCGAGCGGGAACCCGTTGTTGTTTGACTCGAGCTACAAGCCGAAGAGCAGCTATAATGCTGTGCTTGCTGCGCTGCAGTAGGTGGATAATGTGGGGTGAAAGATTGAGATTTTGCCTATGTACATACTTGCTAATCAAAACACTACTGAATACACCTATATACAAGAAGCCGTCACGGTAATCCTAACATTCCTCCACTTCGTTGGGTAACGTTTCGGCCGCCGATTCTTCGGGCTGTGCTTCCCCGGCACGAACAAGCTCCAACCTACGAACAAGTAATCTTGCAGCATATACAGTCTCAAAGATAGGCCGTTGCAAAGAACTGTTGTGCGCCCAAGTCGCCATGTCCTCCCTCATGCTTCTTAGCTCCTTACCCTGCTCTTCCTGTCCCATGGTTCCGATGCTTTCTAACTTCTCAGCCAAGCACTCTTCTGTTTCTCTGACCAACTTTGAGATTATGTCTTCTATAGGGACCAGGCTCTGGGCAAGTTGCTCTACATCCTCGAAGACGGCCGTCTCTCGTTCTGCTGTGGTATGTTCGTAGTTGTAGTGTTCTTCGATCTTCTCCTTGATGCTCTCGAGCTCTGTGTGCGCCTGCACGAATCTGTTGTTTTGTTCCTTGAGGTCGAATAGTTCGTTCGGGGACTTAGGCTGCGCTCTCTTGAAATTTAGATCGTTTACTAAGCGAAAGAATTCACTCTCACGGAGAATATCTTCGAACGTAGGCGGTTTATTTTCGGTCGAAGCCATATCTTGATGGGTATATAGTATTCGTGTACTGGGCCGTGTGTTCTGATTTGTTGTAAATCTCTCTTGGTAGTTCACTGCGTGTGAGGGAAGTGGTAGAGTAGAGGAAGAACTGGCATGCTGAGAGAAGATCTCAATGTGTGACGTATAGCCGACAGACTCACGGAGCACCTTGACTCCCCACACAATTTGGATTCATCGATACTGCTCATCAGCGGCTCAGCCGTAGTGAGTCATGGGGAGGAGCCCGTTGCGTTATGTACGTGTTTATTGACCGCATTGCGAGACAACACATCGATAATGAACAATCGCAAGTGTATGTAATGATTTCGTACTCAGCGATGAACCTTATTTGGCGAGTCATTAATATTGGTGTGAAAGAGCGTAGATGTGATCTCTTGCTCATACTGATGCACTTTCGCGCTTATACTCTACACTAATCATGATGAATGCCGAGTGCTATAGCAACCACGAAAGAATGCTTTGACAAAGCCCAATAACGTTAACGCTTTATTGGTTGTGAGGCATGGCATCGATGCAGGAGTTAGAGTCATAGGGATCTTCCTAGCATTGACCACGCGGAGCGACTCCGCTATAGTCAATGCGAAGCTCGGGACCCATCATGCTGCGCAAGGTCACAACTCCACGGCTTTGGTAAATTTTGATTGCAATGGTGACAAGTGCGCTATCCTTTTTTATCGCTTCTTCCATGCAGTCTCAAGGTCCCAATGCTTGTTCACGATATATTCCTGGTATAGTCGTACCATCATAGCGCACAGCGCATACTTACCGATCCGAGTCTAAGCGTCAGACCATTTGAGTCATTTGATAATGTCCTGCACGTATCTTGTCTTTTAAGTCTGCGTATGACGTCCTCGTTCCGATACGCGGTTCTTCCGATTCTGCGTAGAGACAATTGAGCCTTGTTAATGATTGACATTTCTAATTTCTAAATCGATGTTACAAATTACTCGCAGCATCCCCATTCCATCGAAAGCGCACTGGTTCAATCACATCACGCCTCCACCCTTTCCGCAGAATCAGGTTCTACCAGTGCCAACACCTGTTCTCTCAATGTTCTGATCAAATTGATTTTGGATAACAAGAGCGAGATCCCGTTGACGTATGATGTGAGTTCGCTTCTCATTTCTTCTGTTTCATTGGGATTCCGTGAGGTTAATTTGAGGCCCAAAATACCTGAATCTTCAATAAATCTATCCATGTGCCTGGAATAAGCGTTCTGTATTGCCTTTGAACGTCCTGAAGTTTGGTTATAGAGAGTAAGCTTTGCTGTCTTTGATGGCGGAATGTGTGCAAGCGCTGTGGAAAGCCGATTCAATTCTGTGTCGTGATGAAGAATTGAGGCATTGAGATCTGTCTTTGCTCCCCTGAGGTTCAGGTTTTGTATCTTCTCGATGTCTGCTTGCTCGAGGCCCTCGAAGTTCGGCATCGTTAAATCTGCACCCTGCGGAATGTGGCCACTTTATCGGGATCGATTACGTTCTAGCTAGGCTTGTTTGAAATATGAGTGGTGTACTGATTGTTTGTTAAAAGATTTGAATGTGATAGTGTATTGTAGAAGAAATGGTGTACCTCAGTTTGTCGAATTTATACCGTCGGTTCACTAGTCGAGTCATAAAATTTTGAGTCTTACCGGTCGTACTCGCCTCGACGTGAGTTTTGAGTCACCACACATCGCGACTCAATATGAATGACTCTAGAGCATAATATAGGTACGCTAATATTGCGTATATCAATAACAGACACCGCTGGAATGCGTGTTGTAAGGTTCGTGCATCGCATGGCCATGATTATACCACGTCGCACGTCTCACCAAGAGCAAATCTACGCGTCATAGTTGTGTTGTAAGCTCAGCGTCATATTCGGGTCATTGTGAGTCAAACACGCGAGGTCATTGAAGCGTAGATCATACCCTGAGCACATCTTGCCCTTTGCGATCCATCGTGCACATAAGGACAGCCTTGCATCTGTTGACAACATACCTAGTATTTTAAGTCTTCTCTGGTCTGAGTGATTGTGTTGTATTAGATTCTAGGAAGCTTGGAGAGGTGGGTTTTTTGAAATGGCTGAGATTTCTGTGTTGATGCTACCTAGATATGTGGCTTTGAGCTTTTCCGACTGCTTTCTTGCATTAACTAAATGCTTTCAGTGAGTCGTCACGTTCCTCAGAAGGAGACCTTAGTGTAGTTGATGACAGGTGTGTATACCTTCGTCGAAACTTGATATCGGACTTTTCGTGAAAATTTCAGTAGACGTAACCTTCTAGATCATTTCTTCCTCCGCCACGCCTAAACATTTAACCTTCCGCGGCGTTGTCAAAATTCGGACGGTCAATGACCACCCAATCTGGATCCTCACTCTCCGCGTTCGGCTCCGGCGTGTCATCGTGCGTGTGCTTTCCCCACCAGCCCATCGGCTTAGGCCTTTGCCCGTTGGCCAATGCGATATCGGGGATGTAGCAGAAATGCTGTGCTTCCTGGACGTGGAGCCAAGGCTGTGCGTCTAGCAGCCATTGTGGCACTTTCGGTTTCGGTTTGCCTTCGAAGCCTTCTACAACCTGGATGCGCTCCCCGTTCTCCTCGCGAACTCCGAATGTGCAGCATCTGGTAACATGTTAGAAAGTGAACTATTGGAGTAAGAGAATTTTGGAGCGCCTACCCGAAGTTTGAAGATACTGTTCGATAGCGCGGCGTCGACCATTCTTGCGCGCTCGTCTTCGCTCTCCCATTTTCTGTCTTGCTGTGGCAGCAGACGCTCAACGCCGATGTCAATAGCTTCGGCTAATTGTTCGTTGTATTCTTTCTTGAAGTCCCAAACCTCGACAACGCGACGAATGTCTTTGTTGGTGAGCCGAGGCTTCGTCGATGATGGAATAGATGGCTCCATAATGTGCTGATTTTGATTGTATAGTTGTGGATGTTTAGATGAAAGGAAAAACTTTTTGAAAATAAGTGGGTGATTTTATAAGTCAAACCGGTGAGTCATGGTGGCAATGTATAGTGGTCCGTCGCTGGGTAGTTCGGCTGCAACTACCGTGGTACGTATACCATCGTAGATCTCACGTTTCAATCACGCCTGACTCTTCGCTTAGACGCTTATACAGCACAAAGAAATGTTGCTATGGCTGATTCACCTTTCATTACTTTCAAAACATTGCAGTGCCGCGAGCTATTCGTAATGACTGCGCTAAAACACGGTCCATCTAGCTTCATTCTCATCTAGATCCTGGCTGTGTTTGTAGAGAACTAATGAACACTTATGTTAGAAAAGTTCGTTCTTTGTATCTCGGTCCTCGGTTCGGCGCAGCGGGACGGGTGTGCGAGCATACAGGTTAGATAGCAATCAAATCCAGTCTCTTTCGATCTCCTCTGCCCCAAAGTTTCTCACTATGATTTGTGGTCTCCAAACACTGGTCCATCCATTCTCATCTGTTCGTTGCCATGAAAGTGTCCAGCTCTTAGGTTCCATATCAACAGCAACGAGACTCTTCTTAGCCTCTGCACACCATTTGACCCTGATGCAGCGAACCTTGCCCATCGATAAGTTTGGAACCAGCAAATACCAGGCCTAATAAAGAGAGAAAAGTAAGGAAGTCGGATCTTGATGTTTAAAATAAGGATTCATCTCAACGAGGTCGAGGTGGAGGAAGGTCAATGACACACAGAATGCCTCATCGGGAGCGGAATCGAGGGAAAGAAATGAAGCCCCCCATGGAATGTGAGGTAGACTCGCAGCCATATTCCGGTCCCGATAGTCAGTCTGAACAGTCTAGTAGGAGGTATATTGGATTCGAGATATCTGCGAAACTCCGTTACATTCTGAGTCCATCCCGACTTTGACGAGCCTGCAAGAGAGATATAGCGCCTTCAGATCAGATGTAGAACGGAACAACGGATCTGCGCCTACGGAATAGACAATATCTCGCAGCTCTCGCGGCAGGTCGAGGAATCCCATTGGTTTGGAAACGTCATAGACTGAAGTGGTCATCTTAGTTTGCAAAGAATGCCGGGTGATAGTGGCGTTGAAAACTTTAGAGATGAGATTTATCTGGAGCTAATCGTACACAATTTAATTAGTTCTACGCCAAGGGTAAGGCTTTCGCGCCAGCTTACAGTCACTGTAGCAATAGCTCGTACCACGTGCCGTGACTTTTTAATTCTATAGGAGAGATCAACAACATTATTTCATCTGACTACATTCTGTCGCACTACGCTCATCTGCTCACTGGGTTGTGTCACACTTATGCAACATGAGCAAATTCACGTTGTGTTTCACGAAGCGCGAAGCTCGTCACCAAGTGCACGTCCGTAGCGCGACCAAGTGAACACATATAAGGGCAATGCTTCACCGCTCAGTAGCTCTCTCATTACAAATTGTAACCTTTTTCTACTTTTCTCTCCACAGGTCCTCCTAGCTGTAGCAAGGCTCCCATTTCTTGCATTCTTCTTCGTTGGCCTTCACATGTCTCTAATTGACCTAGAAGCTACGCCAGAGCTGGAGCCATTGCCAGCACACTTTTAGGACTCGAAAACTCCATCTAATCCTTTCATTTTGATCAGAGGCGCCTTGAACCAGCCACCATTCCCTGGCGTCTCGTTCCACACGAAGATGGTTCGCGTCTCCATGTCATCGAATTGGTATTGGTCCTTTGAGAATAGCTTCCAGTCTTGCGGTTCGCTAATGGTATTCCTCATCTCGCGGTGAATTGAGGATAGGTACCAGATGACAGTGTCTGTACGCCCCTTTTTATACTCCTCGAAGAATGCGGCCGCAACCTGGTCATCAGTAATAGCGCGAATACGCCTAGTGTTGAACAGCCGAACCAATACAGAAGCCCGGAATTGTTCCCACAGTCTGGTGGCGGGAGTTGGCATATCGTTTTCGCGATGATTGATGAGTGAAAAGGTCAATGAGCGCAGGTGTAGAGCAATCAGAGACGGATGCGCCCAAATGTGTTCGAGTTGGAATTGGGGCTCAACTTGAAGGTGTCCGATGCTGGCGAAAGGATGACGATAGTCTGGCGACAGCTGCGCAGGCATTTGGGCGACTGCATTGTTGGAGAGGTAGACGTTGAAGAGTTTGACACAATCGACGTCCATTTCGGCTTTAACTTCGTGACAGGATAGGTATAGTCCTCTGTAGGCCGAAGTTCGGATATATGGTAGCAAACAACAGTCTGGCGCACGGTAATAGACGAGATTGGCGACGATATTCGCATAGACCTTCACGCGAAGCTCTCCAGGAAGATCGGGGAATCCGGGGCTTGCGCTCGCGGCGCGCCGCATGGTGGGACAGTGTGCGTGTGTCGAGGGGAAGTTTGTGTTGTGAGCTTATTGCTGAGGAATGAAGTTAACGTCGGAGCCTGGCCATGTGGGCAAGGTGTGGGGCAGCCAAGCCTGTGCGGTCACGTGATATGAAATCGTACTGAACGGTAGTCACGCGCTTGCCCAGTTATCATCGGCTTTCGCCGCCCGCATAAAACCTACGTAATGTAAAACTGAAATTTGTATATATACCCGCCAACAGAACTACCGCGTAGTCATATCATGAGGCTCGATCCTCATGATGAGGGTCTTTGCTATCAAGACGCGGATGCCGATTACTCTTTAAGAGCGATTGCCTTATACAATATAGTTGCTCTTGCATCTGCCTTCCGTCGACACTGCTTTGAGTTAAGCTATGTGCAATAAATTATGCTTCAAACCCGATACACGCTTTTGGTCCGAGTACTAGTATCATTGCTGGAGGTCAAGAGTGGCTGTGCGCTTCCTCCAAATGCTTCTGGTTGGTTCGCCTACTGTGCGCGCGAAATGCCACCTGTTTGAGTTAGGCAACACGAAGTTGTAGCCAATCCTAAGCTTACATGCAAAAAGGACAAACGTACACTGAAGTGGAACTCCGCCATTCCTACACCGTCGTTAGTCCGTCCTGGTATATGAATAGCAAGCTCATGGCTACAACATACGAACATCTAAAGTGAAAAGCAAACGTTTCACAGGAAGTCTTTTGTACATTTCGTCATGTTTCGCGGCCACAAGTCTGTCTCCTTCGATCCAGCCAGAGACATCCCGTCATTGGAAGACAAAGTCATACTTGTAACAGGCGGGAACATCGGTCTTGGAAAGCAATGTATCCTAGAGTACGCACGACATAATCCAGCAACGATATGGTTGGCAGCACGAAATCTGGACAAAGCAAAAGCGGCGGTTGACGAAATACAAGGCCAACTCACGCGGCCAGCGGATATCAAGCTACTTGAACTGGATCTTTCGTCACTCGAATCGGTTAAGAAGGCTGCAGCCAGACTCTTAGGGGAATCAGTCCGTCTGGACATACTCATGCTCAATGCTGGAATCATGGCGACACCACCTGGTCTGACGACAGACGGCTATGAGGTTCAATTCGGCACGAACTATCTCAGCCACGCGCTTCTGACAAGGCTTTTAATGCCACTCCTGAAGAGAACTTCCTTGATGCCCGATGCAGATGTGAGGGTGGTTGCGGTCTCTTCCCACGGCCACGTCTTTGTACCCAAAGAAGGGATTCATTTCGATACTCTTCGAACGGACGCCGAGGATATCGGTCCCTACGGGCGCTACAGTCAGAGCAAACTAGCAATGATCCTTTGGACACGTCAAATGGCTAAGCTGAATCGACAAATCACATTTGCGGCGATTCATCCAGGGATCGTCAAGACGAACTTGGCAAACGGCGCTACAGGTTCGAACATACTGGTAAGAGGGTTTCTGAAGGTGGCAAATATGGTGGTGACGTCAGTGGAAGAAGGAGCGAAGAACCAACTTTGGGCGAGTGTGGCGGAAGGTGTCAAAAGTGGAGAGTATTATGAGCCGATCGGTGTCACAGGGCAGGGAAGTGCGCTTTGTACAAGAGATGAGTTCGTTGAGAGTCTTTGGGAGTGGACAGAACAAGAGCTGGACAAGATTTCGGATGTATGAGACAGAAAAGAAGTGCTTCCATTTCATATGAGATTATAGTCGATATCGCTTGATCCCCCAATTTACATCTTCAAGACACGTCTTTGTCAGAAATAGCTGCTAGTTGAGCTCGCTCGTATCGAATACATAGGCTCTCCTAGCTTCGGTTTTCCGCTAGACCTTCCAAATTTCTATGTAGCCGGAAGCTGCATCCTGTGAAGCTCTTGTGCTCGCGGCTTCTTCATATGGTTCACTCCAGGTTCAAGAGCGCCTCGCTTGCGCTTCATGATTGATGCAGGTTGGACAGCTGGCTCTGGTTCAAACCTCTCCTCTGATGCAGATCGAATAGGAGGAGAGGTCGGATCGGGAAGGCGTCTCGTGATTACAGTGATCGTATCTTGCTCTAGCAAGCGTTCATGAACATCCACTGCGTAAGCGGCAACGATCTCGTCCAAGGTCCATCCAGGTTCCTCTGCAGCGAGTTCATCGCGAAAGATGGAGAATGGGGTAATGCCCATAGATCTCAAATTCAAGTATTCCGTGGGAACGAGGTTCTGCCCGTCTGGGCGTAGTGGCTGACTATCATGGTACTGATTCGCCATGACTGAGGTTGTTGGAATGTATGAAGTAGAGTTGGTATCTCGAGAGTAGATAGATTCTGCTAGACAAAGCTGATAAAGTTGTGAGTGATATTGTTGAAGGGTTTAAAGTGTACGTCCTGAGCGGAGAGAACACCAGCTTTATATCTTATCTGGGCCTTGAACTCCTTGGCAAATGCGGCGTCATCTCCATTATTGAGATACGATTTTCCAAAAATCGTGAGGTTCACAAGCCCAAATTTGCAAGCGCCGTAGACTCTGAGCAGGCTGGCAATATGGTTGGTCCACAGATATGATGCGGCGCAGACCAACAAATGTGCCCAGCGGATGTCAAGGCAGTCGAGCGAAATGAAAGCATGCTCAGAGCGAGAAACAAACAGCCCATTCAGGCTTGCTTCAATCAGGTTCAATTCGGTTCGAGGCCGTACAACATTTTGTTGCTTTATCATTGTCTCATCGCAGAAAGCTTCGATTCTACCTGAGGCCCCGATAAGTTTCTCCACCGAAGCGGCGTGGATTTCTTTCCATCTTTGTTATTAGATCGATAGTCTAGAGGCGCCAGTGCAAGGCGTACTTGTAATTTTAGAGCGGAGTGATAGAGATCGAGAACTACCGAGAAGTACAAGCTCAGCCCTGCGGCACAGTAAGGCTTTCTGTCCGGCCCAGCTCACTCATCCAAATATTAAGCGCCCAAATACCGAGACTCTGGACTGGCCGTGTCGGCAACCATGTCACCCTGATAGCATTCGTGAATGGTCATCTAGCCGCTTGGTGTGAGAACCCTTGTATCCATGCAGAACTGTAATACAGAGGCAGAAGTGTCTCAGGGCGGGATCCTACAAACCAGTTAGCTCGTTTTCTCTAAACGAAGTACTCAGAGTGTACGATACATACAGAACCGTAACACACAGTCTGGAGTACCTCAGTACCTGATCCTACACCCAACCTAGCTCGTTACCTCCGGTCGAAGTGCTGCAAGTGGATGATACATACTGAACTGTAACACACAGGCAGAAGTGGCTCAGCACCAGATCCTACAACCCAGTTAGTTCGATATCTCTAGTCGAAGTACTTCAAGTATATGATGCGCACTAAACTATAACGCATAGGTTGAAGCCTCTCAGCGCGAGATCCTACGACTGAGCTGGCTTGATGTTCCCATGCGAAGTGCCCATGTCTGTAATACATATCGAATTGTAACACAGCGGCTGAAGTACCTTAGTAGGTGATCCTTCGACCCAGTTAGATTGATATTGCCATACCAAGTGCTGCAAGTATATGATACCTTGGTGACGGCGAATAAAATTGCTAGACGTTCTGCCTTATCTTCTTGGCAACAAGGGTCTCAAATCAAGTGGGACTGGTAGTGTTCACATGCATTACATCAAGGACTCGATGTCGAAACAAGAATTTGAATTAAACTACTGAAATTGATGTCATCCCAACAGTGTCAAGACCAGCAAAGACACTAATAAGTTCTCAACCTGGGTATCCATCCAATACTGTAACAAGAAGGCTGAAGTCCCTCAGCGAGCAACACAATGACCTAGCTAGCGTATTAGCTCAAGCTGTAGTGCTCCAAGGGTGTGATACATACCTAGTAGCGGCGAGCATACTTGCTCGACATCATGCCCATGCCGGCAGCCTTCTTCTTGGCGATGAATGCCGCGAAGACATCAAGGACGGCGTCACGGACTACCTCTTCGGTAGGTGAAGGCGTCTCGGCAGGTGAAGTTGGCTCAGGTGAAGTCGGGGTAAAGGCAGGAGCCTTGGCGTCCAAGCTCTTGATGGCGCGCTTGCGAAGATGTGGCGGTGTATACATGGGGTGGTCGCCAGCGGTGGTATTGATGTCGTAGGTAGGGTTGGCGTTCATGAGCATGTTGACGGTAGTGTGTTGTGGTTGAGTTGGTAGTGTGTTGTGGTTGAATTGGTAGTGTGTTGTAGTTGAGTTGGTAGTAGATGTGTGGTTGAGTTGGTAAGTGTGTTGTGGTTGAATTGGTAGTGTGTTGTAGTTGAGTTGGTAGTAGGTGTGTGGTTGAGTTGGTGCCAGATGTGTGGTTGAGTTGGTGTTGAGACTTGTCGTGGTTGCAAGTGGAAATGTGGGTGTTGAGTTTGTGGAAGGGAAGAAAGTGGGAGGGACCTAGGGTTTATATACTGCGAACTCTGGGAGGCTATTATTCAGCGGCCACAATAGGAGCGCGCCCCAGCCTCCCGTTTCCCAGCCTCCGAGAGCCTTCTGGAAGCGTTCAGCTATTGTTCGTGCCGGTACAATAGGAGCCCCAGCCACACTGTGCTGCGAGTGAGGGCGCATTTCCCTCTCGAGTGGTCCGTGCGTTCACCGTCACTTCCATATTCGAGCTTCGCGAAGTAGACAAATCGATTCTATTGGACGATAGACCTCGCTAAGCTCCCAGCCACCCTAATTCTATGGGTCACGAGTGCGTACGACTGAACAAGAGTGAAGAGTGGTGAATAGCGGTGAATAGCGGGCGGTTTGCGCGTTGACCGTCACGTTATCCGCGATGCCGATTTGGGGTCCACCTCTGCATGACGACCTCGCGAACCTTGTACTTTTTGAGTACCGCTCCGGCATTGACGTCATATCCTAGCTTGTCATGTCCCTCATCCCATGGCGGTGGTACTTCGACATAGACCAACATGAGTGTTTTGATAGCTTGCGTCTGTACCCTGTTGACCCGGTGAAACCACCACCAATCTCTGCCCTCCTTCTTCTTGTACTCTGCTTTGCGCTTTGAGTTCGCGGACCAGTACTGATCTGAGTACGAAGGCATGATCATGATGGCAAATTCGGCATGCTTGAAGACTGGTCCGCGGTGGTAAAGCAGGTAATCAGCCGCAAACTTGACCCCATCCCGGACGACCCAACCCAGTGACCTGAAATGATGGTAGACAGCATATCGCAGGATGAACGGATTGTCTGGCGCTATCGCGGGAACCCCCGAGAAGCTAAACCGTCTGCCCACTGTGCGTTGAAATGGTTTGATGGCGCCCAGCACGGCAGCAGCCTCATCAGAAGCCGAATCTGTCGAGAAGGCACAGAAGATGCGGAAGAGCTCCGAGCAAGACAGAGCAGTGCGTCCTCCACTCTTGAAGACCTGCAAGACGCCCAGCACGTACGTGAGGAAGAACGCCTCTTCCAAAGTAAGCTGGAGATGCTCTTGGTTCTCGATCTCAGCTTCTTCAGACAATGGACCAAGGTCGTCTCTCGTCTGCTGGGGTGACACAGGTTCGCTGAAAGATACACGCCGTGCGCTCTGATCTTCGATTTCAACTTCTTCAGGCAATGAACCGAGGCTGTCTCTCGTCTGCTGGGGTGACAGAGGCTCATTGAAAGATACACGCCGGGCGTTCTTGGAGTCTGGAGTGCGAGGAACCCCGTTTGCAGCCTTGCTGGGATGAGCGTCGCCGTTCGCAAGAGGTACAGCAGCCTCAACAGTCTCCTTCGAAGTCTCCAGCTTTCCCTCCTCTTGTCGCTGCTGTTCGATCATTTCCCGCTCTTTCCGCGCCCTCTCCAGCTTGAATTGGTGCCGCTCTTCTCTCCTGCTCTGGGTGACCTCATGCGCTGTTCTCTCTTTGCCCACCCCACGTCTCTTCTTCTCATAATCTAGCCACTGCGGCTCCGTCCGACTTAGATTGCCTGCGCCAAAGAAGCCATGCTCCCACAATGCGCGAACTGATTCCCAATCTGTGACATGCACTGATTGCGTCTCCGGTGAGAAGTACGCCTGGTGTGAAGTCTGGTGAGAGGAAGGAGGCCAGATAGAGTGTGAGATGAGCTGGATTGCAATTCTCACGAGAGAGATAGGATTATGCGGGATGAAGACGGATAAAGGGTGAACTTCCAACGGTAAGGCTTTGGCGTGGATTCGAGCATAGTTGGGTCGCCTTGGCCGAGTAGCAGCTGATCTTGGACTGCTTTCGGTCTTTGAAGACGGCGTGGATGGCGCCGGGAAAGATGACACCGGATGCTGGGCGTCTGCACTCATGATGATATCGTATCACCGTCAGACACGTTGTCATGAATCTATTGTCGATATAACACGCATTCTGTGACTGTTCCCGCAATCGTTGATCGAGCTTGGAGCTATCGAAGAAAGATGAAGCTCTGACTCAGACTAGGCTGAAAAGGAACGATAGCTCCGTCACGTACCGCGCGATATCACCCACTCTACGCTCCCTACCTGCTGATACTGCAATACCTTTTCATTGAGCTGATTGCACACGCCATGGAACCATCTCTAGATTGTAGCCTCAGGTATCTTGTATGACGTAAAGTTGGCCTGTCTTGGCATCATTTGCGGACGAATGTGTGCGACGGTAACGCCACTGTAGCACACACAGTTCTTTTCACCGGCATACACAAACTGCAAGTGATGGACTTGTTATTTCATCCTCCATTATAGACCTGTCTCCAGCTCATCGAAACAGCATTGACACACAGTATCTCCTCACCTTTCCACGATGTTGCTAGCAGCTCGGCGGTCGTCGCGACTGCCACGGCAAAGCATACGCGCTTTCGCATCGAAAAACACACCTGCAGGACCTCGCGGCTCGATACGGAGACCTCCAGGGCCAGCAAAAGTACCCCCTCGAGCACAAAAGCCGTCCCTAGAACCTGAGAATGAGCCTGTACCCTCTCGCGACACCCCCGAAACCTCCGCATCGCAATCCAAAGTCGAAGCCGTATCCTCTGCCCTCGCAACGACACCGGACGCTGAAAACGGTCTCGTCACACCCGTACACGTCTCCGAAGACCCCAATGGCATCCTCAAGCACACACACCCCGCGATGCGCCTCCTCGAGAACAGCGCCATCGTCATCCAGCGGCAGCTCGAGATGATGAACGTCTTGATGGGCTTCGAGCAGGCGAACCGATACGTGATCATGGATCCACACGGGAATCACATAGGCTATCTGGCAGAGCAGGATCACGGGCTGGGGAATGCCGTGGCGAGGCAGATGTTCAGGACACACAGGAGCTTCACTACACATGTATTTGATCGGGAAGAGAGGGAGATACTGAGATTTCACAGGCCGTTCAGCTGGATCAGCTCCCGAATACGGGTCTACGATGCTATGGGGAAAGATGAGAGCAACTATACGAACTCGGTGGCTTTGCAGGGTACAAGCACACAGAGCGTGGTGAATCAGACAAGCGCGAAGGTGTCGAGCTTGCCGTTGAACGAGATGAGGATCATTGGGTCTGCAGAGCAAGAGTGGGCGCCACTGAGGAGAAAGTACAACATGTTCCTCGCACGAGGTCTGGACGAGACGCCAGCAGTACCCGATGCGCCGAAGCTCACATCGGGCAACTTACCTCTTTCAGCCTCGAAAGCTGTCGCGGTCGCAGAGGGCGATACGAGGGAAGTCGGCATGCTACAATTTGCGCGAGTTAACGAGCCGTTCCTGTCCTGGGACTTCTCTCTCATGTCCGAAGATGGACGCTTGATAGGCTCAGTTAACAGGAATTTCGTAGGTTTCGCTCGAGAGCTGTTCACCGATACTGGCGTCTACGCGCTCAGGATGGACGCAGCTGGTATTCAGAGTGAACCAAGGCATCTCGTATCGCACACGGGAGAGCGCGCGAAAGACTCGCTGGAGGGCTACCCAGGCATGACCCTCGACCAACGCGCTGTGATGCTCGCGACGGCTGTCAGCATTGACTTTGACTACTTCAGCCGTCACAGTGGAGCAGGAGGCGGTCTATGGCCGATGTGGATGCCATGGTGGGGTGGAGGCGCCGCTGCTGAAGGAGCTGGTGCTGGAGAAGCTGGAGCCGCTGGAGCTGGTGCTGTTGGAGCTGCTGGCGAAACTGGCATTGCGAGCGAAGCTGGTGCTGCTGCGAGAGGACTGGGCGTCGGCGAGGGCGCAGCGGCTGGCGCTGGTACAATGGCTGGCTACGAAGCTATGCAAAGAGCGAGAGAAAGCGCACAGAGTCAGGGTCAAGAAGCAGACGCTCAATCGCCACAGCAGGTCGACGAACAGTCACCGTTCGCACCCGATGAGCAGCCGCCAGATGGTGCCTGGGGCGAAGATCAAGATCCCTGGGGCAAACAGGGTGGTGATGACGATCCCTGGGGAGGAGACTCAGGAGGTGGAGGCGGCGGTGGAGGGGGGGATGGAGGAAGCTGGTTTGACGGATTCTTATAACACTCCCGTCTGAGGCTGCACAGGACGTGCTCACTACCGGGCTCGTACCACTTGGTCCAAAACATGTCCTGTACCCGGTGCCATGTCGCACCTAACTGTACAATACCATGTATACCTATCCTTGGACTAAGCTCAATAAGTATTGTCTAGCATAGCGAAGTATTTTGGATAGTGACCAATTTCGATTTCGAGGACGTTCTACTCCTCCGCATCTTGATCATCCATGGATGAATGGACACTTGAGAGGCACTGCAGCCTGTAGATTCTAAACCTTAAAAGAAGCCTCGCTCACGTGCTATCGTGATTGTTCCCCGCCACTTGTCCGCTCCACAACCATCACTCACCGTGTCACAACCCATCTTCGCGCGCGCAAAGCAAACTCGAACCAACCCAGATAGACGAACCCCAACCGTCGCAACTTGCCTACAATCCGTCTGTAAAGCCCCAATCGCGCGCACCACCGACCGAACAACCCCGCCATCCCCGCGCTCCAACCCTCACCTCCGCCCATCCCCACCCACACACGTCCCACATCATGGCCTCCAGCGCCTCGAAACGCCTGTTCAAAGAATACAAGGGGCTCTCCTCCGACCCGCCCGAAGGTATCACCGCCGGCCCTGTCTCCGAAGACGACATGTTCCTCTGGGAAGCGCTGATCCAGGGCCCGGAAGGCACGCCCTTCGAAGGCGGCGTGTTCCCTGCGGAACTGAAGTTCCCGAAAGACTACCCGCTGGCGCCGCCGACGATGAAGTTTCTGGTCGATGTGTGGCATCCTAATGGTACGTATAATCTTCCCTGCGAGCTGTGGGGAGGTGAAGGGTTGAGGGATGAGGCTAATGTTGGGACGTGTAGTGTATCCGAACGGTCAAGTCTGTATATCGATTCTGCACGCCCCCGGCGAGGACCCGATGCACTACGAGCAAGCTTCCGAGCGGTGGTCGCCGATCCAGAGCGTCGAGAAGATACTGATAAGCGTGATGAGTATGCTGGCGGAGCCGAACGATGAGAGTCCGGCGAATGTGGATGCGGCGCGGATGTGGAGGGAGAGGAGGCAGGAGTATGAGAAGATTGTTAGGGATAATGTGCGGAAGAGTCTGGGGCTGTAGGAGGATGAGATCATACTGGGTGCGCTTGGGGTAATCTGGGTCGTGGGGAGGGCGATGAAGTGCTTTTAGTGGGCGGTAGTTTGCATAGAAGAAGAGACGGGACTGGATTATGCTCGTTATTGAATGCATCTTGCGCGGAGTTTTGTGGGATATACGTTTAGCATTTCAGCTGCTTTTCGAGCGTTCGTAGCTCATTTCACGGATGATATACTGGTTGAAGAATGCATGTATATATGCTACGAGTGCCGCCAACGCCTGCGCTCGCTCCTGTATGGCGTGGGTCTCGTTCTGCACTTCTCATGTAAAGCACCCTCAAAAGTGGTCTAAACCAATGCTTGCAAGCTCACACAACCTCTACATCCGTAGCCTCACCATACCCATTGTATGCGACGCCCCTGAAATTCCATTCAGGACACCTCACCTGCGTGTTCCCCGCCGTATCCGTCGCGCGACTCCAAATCGTCACGTTTTTGCTCTTCGGCACCTCAATCTTCGCTTTCCAGAGACACCAAGCCCACTTCAACTCGACACCCTCCTGACCCTCCTGACCCTCCTCTTCCGCACCCAGAAGCTCTGCGTCCGTCCAGGCCTTTCCTCCATCGACACTAACCTCCACCTTTGCGATCGGCCCATCAGCTCCAGAAGGTAGTGCATACCCTTTGACTTCAACCCTCCCCTCCCCATCCCGCGTGACTTTGGACTCAGACTTCGGCACTCCAATAACGCTGTTCACCGGCATATCCTGTATCGCCGGCACTTTTCCCCACCACCCCTCCGCATTCTCCTTACTATCCGCCTCTGGAGGCAGGATCTTGTAATCGTGCTGCTGGTAGAAGTTCTCGCTCTCTTCCATCTGGACCGTGATCTTATCGAGCCACTTCACGCTCCTCGCTCCCGCAACACCGGGCGTCACGACGCGGACCGGCGCGCCATGGTTCGCAGGCAGCGGGGCACCGTTCATCCCGAGCGCGAGGAGAACAGAGGATTTGGTATCCATGGCTCGCGATAAGGGGATGGAGGCGCCGTACCATTCGTCGTCTTGGCAGGGTGTCTGGTGGCATGCAAATGCCACGTGTGCTGAATCATATTGGTCAGAGGAGAGCTCGAGACCGGCTTTCTCAAGCGCATCTCGCAGAAGAGGACCCGTCCATTTACAATTCATGACCGCGCCGTCGAACCAGTCTATCCCGCTTACTTCTTTCAGCTTCGTGCGCATCGTGTGTCTTCTGTTGCCCGCGCATTGCAGGGCGCATATCACGCTGTGCTGCGGTAGAGATTTGAGATCTGATATTGAGAGGGAGAGGTCCTGCTTGACGAGCCCGGTGATGCTGATCCGGTGTTTTGAGGCGTCGAGGTGCGGTATGGGGCCGTGGTTCCTGTCGTACCCTTTCTTTGTGATGAAGGTTGAGATTAGTTCCGAGACGGGCGGTTCTTCGTTCAGGGGCTCGGAGCCGGTGTAGGAGTAGTCTGAGTGTGGCATGTTGGAGGCGAACTTAGATTTGGTCGTGATAGAGTGTTGTTATGCTCCCAATGGACGTTGTGGTAGTTGGATGTTGACGCTGAATAGGAATGAAGCGGCCTCAGGTGTTAAGATAACGACCGAGATATGTTTGCCCCGTTGATGTTTGACAACCGTGATGTCGGCGTCTTGGATCGATTGTTTTTGAGAGGCAAGTTTACGCGATCAAGGGTCTGACAATGACGTTAGCCCGTGAAACTTTTGTATCTGAGCAGTAGATAGATACCAGTCAACGCAAGACGCCATCCGAAGTAACGATATGCTAATGGCTCTTCACGACAATGTAAAATGCTTAACCTAGAGTTGTTGTGGCCAGTGGGTGGTTTATACCGTCCTAGAAGACGCCGCTTATGCATGGGTAGGTGCGGCGTTTACGGCATGAAGACGGCGACTGTCCATCCTGAAAACGCCGATGCCAAACTCGATATGAGCGGCCACGACTGTGCCTCCACCAGCGACTTGCGCTATCTGCAGGGCACTTTGCGTTATCGATCATGCCGTGGTTCCAATCATCGATCACATTGCGGAGTGGTGGGACACGTGGGAAAGTCGGACTTGTTAAAGTATGAGTTTGGGCAAACCACCGCGCCTGAAACAACACTAACCTTTACGGACGGAGAGCTGTTACTGAGTGTTCAAGTATAATTGAGAACGGCGACTACGGGCTTCTATTCGTTACATCAACCGTGACCAAATGAGGAACCAGACGCGACTTAACATGGCTTCCTTATGGATTCTATTGAACAAGGTGACACTCGCCACCGAGCAGCCCTTCAAACCATATCATCATCGAACTTCGACTCCTTAGGACTTTGCGCTTCGTACACAGTCTCGTCATCGTCCTCCCTCAACCCATCAACATTATCTACCAAAGCCCTACTCTCCTCGTCCTGCTCCTGGTCCTGCATTTCAACCTCTTCGACCTTGTTCTTACCCCGCGGGCTCTTCTTCCCCATCAACCCATACGCCCCAAACTCCAACATGGCCCACAAGAATATCAACGGGAAGATAACCCAGTAGAGGGGAAACAGCGGCGGCCACACCCAATACGCAATGCTCTTATTCCACCTAACCAGGATGCAGTCGACGACTGTGCGCAGCCAGGCTGTGCAAGCGCACGCGAACGGCACGATGTTGAAGATGGCGATGAGGGTCCATGACGGGTTGATCGTCATATTGTTGCATTTACCGTAGTAGATCGTGTTCACGGCGTTGTCGATACGGAGCCCGAAGGCGATGCATATTGGTATTATGAGCATTGTTGCCCAGATGGTGCGGAGGGCGCGGACGCGGGGTGGTTTGTTTGCCTCGGGGAGGACTATTTGGGGGGCTGGTGGGGGAGGTTTGGGAGCTTCTGGTTCAGCATCCGCTTCATTTTGCGTCGCACTTTCGGGCAGTGGTGTAGTTGGTTCTTCTTTCTTCGACTCTGGGAAGGGTGCGTTGGCAACGATTTCGATGGTTATTGTCAGCACGATGATGACGATGGTTGTCAATATCGCGATAGCGGAGAAGTTTGGATCGAAGTGACAGGAGACGGCCTTCCATTCTCTTTTCGCTAAGATAGATGGCGCCATATTGTTTAGATTCGAGTTCTCGAGGTCGAGCAAGAGTGGAAATGGCGCGGATAGATATGGGACCAAGCTACGTTATGAAGGGTACCGTATCGTGGCTATGAGGGGCCCTTCTGACCGGAATCGCACGCCTTAGTCCTGGAAGGATGCATCGCTTATCGGACATGCCTACAAGTTTGCGGCGATACGAAATGCGGTCTCCAGTCGCGTGGTGTATTGCAGGGCGGTGCAATCCTATCTGCAGGCCTAACCAATTAGCGCAAGGCTATGTTCAGTCTAACCCAAGGTCAAGCATATCAGGTCTTTGTTGTCAGTACATCCATTTTAACTGGTTGTACTGTGTCTTCGAGCTTTGAATGTTTCGAGTAGTTCCGACATCCAGTAACACGCGTGTCGAGCCCATTGCCTGGAGAAGGTGCTGTTTTGGCCCCCACATTTATCGCAGTTGCCTACCCATATTTGTCTCACCTCGCCACAACACCCTCGAAGTCAATCCTGTACACTCTTGAATTGTCGAAGCCGAGTCGAGTTCTGCATTGCGCCCCACGCAAAGGTCTATTTCGAGTACTAGGACAACTCTTGCAAACCCATCGAGTTCCAAACCCATCGATTGCTAGACTTCCCAATGTCGAACACCCCTCCACGCCCGGCTCCCAGACCAGTGAAGGTGAAAGCACTCTACGCTTTCACACCACAGCTCTCGACCGAGCTTCGTCTTAATCCTGGCGACGAGATTGAGGTTCGTGAGACTAGTGATAATGGATGGTTGTGGGGGAAGCGCGTTGGCTCAGAAGAGTGTGGGTGGTTTCCTATAAACTATACGGAAGATGTTGTTGAAGAAGAGGAGGAGGATGCGCAGTGAAATTGGAAAAGAGAAGTGAGCCGCTGTTGAGCGATGGATAGACAGCAAGTACGGTGAAGGGCACAAGCAAGAGCTGGGCTCGACCTGGTATCGAAATCAATTGAACGCCATCGCTGTTCTTCATGTCGAAGTTCACAACCAATATCCGATGTAAACATCACGAACTCGAATTCCTCCGTCTTATCTGTCTCTCTACATTCCATGGGTCTCCAACCTTGGCAACCACAGCCAAAGGCTCTTCTCGCTTCCTAGGCACAATGATTGGGACCTTGGTATCAGCCACTTCATGCTCGAGATCTCGTGTTCCATTGTCGTGGCTTCGCTAAGCGAACGCTGTGTTGCACCAGTGGATCTAGATGGTTGCGCCAAGCGGAGCTGAATGGAGGGCTGAAGCCGCGACAGGGATGTGCGCTCGAGATATCCTCCTTTTGAGATGAGTCTTCAACTTTATAAGAGATATGAGATACCCTGGCTGCCGATCTCGATGTGATTTGGGTACTTCTGGGTGTTTTAAGACAAGCTTTTAGTCTTCACTTCGATATCCCATGAGACCTTGACCAAATCACCGGCTTTCTTCCGAGGATGGCTTTCTTTCGGTACTTTTTTTTCGCCTTCGTGCTTTCTGCGTCTTCCCTCGCGCATCACCTTGACCTCTACTCTGCCAACATAACATTAACCGACGTCTTCAACCCCAAAGATCTCTGGAACTATGTTACGGACTTCTGTCAACCTGATCTCGACACTTTATCATCATGCCCACCGCCAGGGGCGTCGCCTAAAGCCAGGAACCCTGCTGCGATGCTTTTTGCACAATGCTTCGAGGATGTCTTCAAAGCGTACTTTGAGTGCTCAGACCTCGGCGATCATAGCGACCAGAACCCGATTAAGGAAGATTTTGTCTCAATGGATGAGTGGGAAGACACAGGGAATTGTGGGTATCTCGAACCACTACCGGTGTTGAGTGACGCTTGCACTTTCGATGCCAATGAATTTCAAAGAAGTGGATGCTGTAAAGATGGCGCTGGCTCTAGCGCTTGTTCGCAAGAAGCCCTCAACTTATTGATCTGCGAGTTGCAGGCGTAAGACATCCTCCTCTTGTTCATATGTTTACGACTGATTCATTATCGTAGCGCCGAGCAGTACGTCCGCTGCACGAACGCCGAGTCCTCGAAGACACAACCAGCCAACACAACAGCATGCATCACTGACAACGCAGAGAAAGCAACATGGCTGCAGAAGGACTTCCTCGTATTCTCAGGCGCACCTTCCTGCCCGAAAGCACACAAGCTCCTGACCACACTCGCGATTTCGAACGTCATCGCCTTCCTCTCTGCACTGCTGTCCAACACACATCTTTGGAAGACGCTATTTTCCAAGTCTAAGGACTTCTCCTACAATGAGATCAAGATCAATTTCCTGTCCATGTTCATCTCGATCGGTGTTCATGTCTCCATACCGTTCATCATGGGCGTCATCCTCGAAAAGCAAGGTTATACAATAAACTGGATCCAACAGGTCTTCATCTGGACTGTTCGTCCACGCGCCGCACCCGTCATCGCGATCCTCGGCCTCTTCCACGCATCGTGGATGGAAATAGCCATCAATGAGATGGTAGCTGACCTGCTCTTCAGTATCCCGGCCGTCAACTTCGCGGTCTTCGCGGCTCTCTTCCCGAACAAGACGAAGAACCCTGTGAAGCCGGCGATATACAAGCTGTTCCATGCTGGTGGAATAATGATGCTCATACCAGGCGTCATCCTCACCCTCGCGCTCTTCGCGGGCTTCTGCTTGCGCTGCGCACCATTACGAGCGTTCAAGTACCCGGCCCAGGACCTATGGCGACTTATTAGCAACCCGATCCGGAAAGCTAGGAAGAAGCCGGAACTAGAGAAGAAGACGGTCGATGTTACGGTCTTCAAGGGCTGGTTTTGGCAGTTCTTCATCTTGGGAATCATCTTGTACATTGGAAGTTGGCTTGTCTGGGCGAGCTTCTTGAATATGGCGGGGGATCTGTATTGTCCAGCGAGCTTGAACAAGATTGCTGCTGTGTTGTTTTTGTATCCGGTGGTGCTGAATGTCGTTAGAGCCGCGGTGGGGATGTTGTAAGTTGTGTTGGACGGGATGAGATGTCACATTTGCAACGTGCAAGTTTATGTGAATGTTTGATTCTCTCATTGATTCATGCTTTTTGATCCGTGCATCTACCCATAACCTTACTTCCCGATGTGTCTGGCCGCATGCCTATCTAGAGAGTTCTGTTCGACCGTACCATGGCCTTTTAAAATGCAAATGGGACGCAGAAGCGCGCATTTGAAGTTTACGCCTCGTTCGGGGGTTTCTTCCACGGGTAAATATCCTTGACCCACTGGACGTCGTTTCCCGAGATACCATTCGGGGGCCATTGACTCTTCTTCCCTTGGTTGTGATCATTGTGGTTGTTCCAGAAGGCGATCGGACACTCGCCAGGGTCACCTGTGGGCTTACACTTCTCCTCGTCCTTAGCGAAATACGAGGAGGGATAATGCATCAAAGACTTGGTGTCGTAGTCGCCGTGCTGGTTGATGGTGCTGGTTGATGGCCTTGCGGAAACCTCTTCAACAGTGCCTTTCTTACGATTGAGTCTAGTCCAGTATTGGTCAGGACGTGACATCTAGCCATTGTGTGTAGCTCAGCGCACTTCGGCTCATAATGGATCAGCATGTCCAAAAATAGGCGTTTATTTTATAGAATATTATCTAAGTAGCTTGGGATGTATTCAAGGGACGCCCGTTTACAGCCTCTGAAAATATTGTTCCAGACTCTCACGAATCTACGACCAATCTACGGAAGATGAAAGTATAAAAGTATCTCTGGCAATCTGAGAGGGCTCTTCCATCATTACTAGAGCTCTATATCTCTCCTAATGCTCAATGCTCGCAGAAACCATACGAATGCTGCTGCCATCCTTCCTCCGTTTTCCTTACAAATGCGCCGCGTTCTTTCATGAGCTCGAGTCGATGTTGCTTCGCCTCTTCCAGCCCCATCGGCAACGCACCCGCATCTGCGTGGAAGTGCTCGCGCACCATCTCCATCAACTCGGGCGGGAGGCTCCCGGTGTCAGCATTCAGTGCAGACGCATCCGAATCCACGCCCTTCTCCCTCATCAGAGCCACAAGCTCGGGTGGAAGCGCTGCAGCAGCTGCGTCGCGCGACTGAGGTGTGGATCCGAGGACCGCATCTAGCCACCAATCCATTTGCTGCGGTGGCACGTTGGCGGTAGAAATGACGCGGATGTTAGGATCCACCAGCCAGAGCGCGATGAAACGTCGATGACCCGGCTTGCTCGGATCTTTCAAGCGGAAAGAAGATACTCTGTGTTGAAATACATTCGGAAACGCAAGCAGTCGACCAGGACGAGTCTCAACACTGCCGTAGTTCTGAAGGCATGGGGCAGAACGGCCCCCAAGTTCCGTGCCGTAGACTTGCTCCAACCAATGATAGGCGTCTTGTCCTACTTCGATGTCATCCATCAAGTAAGCCGAAGTCTGCATGCGAAAGGAGAGGTTGCTGTCTGTTATATTCTCGCTGTCAAGGTAGTAGAGCACGGTGCCGCAGATATGCTCGTTCATTTGACCCTCGATCTATGGGGTAATCAGCATCAGCTTCCAAGGCTAGGTGACTAGTGGACTCACGTGCCATCCGCCCACGGGAAACTCGGGTCTATCTGGAGTGAGCTCGATCGATGCCATCTTGACGATGACCTGAAGACCGGTGTCTCGGAACCTTTCGATGAGACGCGTTCCTGGTGCTGGCGCGTAGTTGATCTCCTCGAACGATGCTTCCAGATTGACTGGCTTACGCAAGAACTCCCATTTCTTCTCGGTCTCATCGTCGTACTCAGGATTGAAATCGCTATCCACCTCTTCCCAGTTGACAGTGACATCAGCAACGTCTTCTGCGTTCGGAGGGTCCCAGTTCTCTTCGTTCTCATCACTGTCGTCCGATTAGCGCACGGGTCTCACATTGCTCTCGATCAAAAAGACGAGAGGACCTACTCGGGATTGTCTGGGTATGGAAATCTAGACGTTGTCCGACCAGCTCCGTCCTTCTTGTGATATCCAGAAGCAACACCAAGACACTGATCCCAGGCAGGCAGCGCAGTCTGTATAAGCTTCTCGATCGTGCTGTAAACGTCCGGATACTTGTTCGGATGCAGGTTGTTGATGTAGCTGGTAAGCTTGACTGTACCATCTACCTGGATTGCAACGTTGGCCGGTAACCATTGAAACACCTTAGACCAGTACTCCGGGGGTACTGTGCCACTTCCAACTCCATAGGTGAAACGATCTCGGTCTGGGTTGTATTCCCAGTCGTCTTTCGGAATAATCTCACCCTTTCCTGCCCATTTCTCAATGGCGTCGTCGAGTCCCACGACTTCTTCTTTCAAGACTCTACTGCGTCCATAAACCAGCGGGTACATCGATGGATGAACTAGATCCTGAACCTGCTCGTTGGTATTAGGATGCCAGTCGGGCGCCGACGACTGGTGGGTCTTGAGCGTGTCGAACGCATTACGCAGAGCCTCTTGAAGGTCGGACGGTATTAGCCTATCTGACTTCGCAACAGACGCGCAGGCATCAAGAGTCGGAATGATATCAGAGTTCTCGTAGTACTTGGCCTTGCTTCGCAGCTCATCGATACACTACGACCGGATCAGCAAGGAACGGTGCACAGACGAACGACACTCACACAGTCAAAGGTTGTTTCGTTCATGATACCCTCCAAGCGACACCCTTCTTGCTCATCGTGAAGGCTGAGCTCGCCTTCCTCGTTCCAATACTGACGCTTATCGCTGATCGCCAACTTCCAAAGTTCCTCATCTGGAATTGCTAAGGCTTCCTTTCGCCACTTTGACACGATCCCATCATCAAAGACCTTTCTCTGCCAGTCCTCCTTATCGGTGAGACTGTCCATGATACTCATCATGGCGAGCTCTCGGACCGGCAGGATTGCAGAATCTGCGCCATAGTTGCTGCCATGAGCTCCGATGGGATAGTGGCCGTAGTCTCTTTGCGGATTGTAGCGAAGGTCAAGGCCAAGCCCTGGGTACTCCGGCATGATCTGCGATTGTAAAATCAGCGAATATAAATTGATCTGGATGCATTTGGTGCATCCCGGGGCGGGGGTATAGATAGCGTATTACGATTCCTGAAGTGCTATAACCGGGTAAACGAGATCCTACCTAAGTAGTGTTTGATGATCGAAGTGCTTCTAAAGGGTAATGTACCTATATTATATGTACCTATAGTCCAGGCCTCGCGCTCTCCGAAACTCTGTCAATGTGGCTCGTACCTAAATGCCGTTGCGCTGTGAACCCGATGTAGTGTCGAGAAGGATGTGCCGCATATGCCGACCACAGCTGCAGGTATTTTCT
Source organism: Lophiotrema nucula (assembly GCA_010015825.1). Lineage (NCBI taxonomy): Eukaryota > Fungi > Ascomycota > Dothideomycetes > Pleosporales > Lophiotremataceae > Lophiotrema > Lophiotrema nucula. Next base: position 68,345 of record ML977361.1, read on the forward strand.
CGTTCTGTGTATAGACTTGAAGCTTTGGCAAAGCATGTGCAGTTGTTGATGGTTATATGTGTTCCTTCGGAAGAAGTTGACCTTGGCGGTGAAGGAGTTAGTGCAAGGCAGATGCATCGCACTAACCTATTTCGTCAGAAGCTGACAGGCACAGGCAACAACGGCCAATTGACTTCAAGCAAACACTTTTCCCTTCCTAGAGTAAGGCTCCAAATCATTTCTAATCTCAATTTCTACTATTGAAGCAAGCCGTTTTGGGCAATGGATCGGGCCCGGGTCTCGTATCTTCTCGCCGGAAGTGCCCGGCTCGAACATAGCGACGTTCAGATGCCTAATTTGCCCCTCCTAACATCGCGGACAGCTCATGGCAAATATCATTGATGAATGAGCGAGCCGCTGCAGGTATTGAGGTACGTATTTGATGGTTGTGAACACTCTTCTGATGTTCGGCCACCCAAAAGGAGGGTCGAGCTGCATGGCGTCAGCTAAGAATTTCTTCCCCAGGCTCACGCCCGTCAGCACTTGTTTACACCTTCTTTTATAAATTCAACACCAGAATGAAGCTTCGATGCACCGCATCAGAAACATTGACACAAGATGAAGTCATACCCCGTCGATCGCTACTCTAAGACTCGCAGCCCGGACTTCTTCCTCTTCTGCGTGGCCATAGCTTTCCAAGCTTCAAAAGCGCCGCGATCCGCAGTAAAAGCATTGGGCCCAAACTCCAGCTCTTGAAACATTTTCGCGACATCATATCTCTTGCACTCTTTTCCGTCCAATCTTACAACAACTTCATCCAGGTGCTCGTGGAACATGTTTCCGAATCCTCCAGTGATGGCTACCATGCCGAGCATATGCCTGATGTTGACGTAGACAAAGTCCTTCAAGTCCCCAGGATCAAGTACGTGGTCCTCTTCCTCCAGCGCGAACCAGTCCGAGCTCCTTGGTGGTCCAAATCTCCAGCTCTCAACATCTGGTGGCGTTTCGATATTGATATCCAACGACTTGATACTAACACTTCTGTTCTCGTCAAGGTGTCGATTTGCACCTGTAGGTCCTACTAGGAAGAATCGTTCCAGGACGCCATAGATCTGCCATGCCATAGCTGGCCCAAGACCGGGGGCGACTTGGAAGCCTTTGTAGTCTGGAAAGCCTTCGTACGCTGCTGGGTCTGTGCAGTAGTTACCTGCGATGCGAAACGTAACGTAGCTTGTGTCGATTGTTCGAGCGAGAACAGGAACGCGAAGGAACGTAGTTACGAGAATGATCTCATCAAGGACGATGACATCTGTTTCGTAAGTCCTGGCGCCCTTCAAAATCCTCAGATTTTGTTCAGTCTCTGCACACAGCTGACGATTGACAAGAAGAAGAGGTGTAGATGAAGCATGGTAGCTTGAAGGAAGGTATCTGATCAGGTTTGGTGAGGTCCATGTCCGTAGCGGAGGAGCTGAGGGATAGCTCTCGCGGTCCGCGATAAGTTGCCAGAAGTTTTGATCGAGCTCCGGAGGGTCGTTCTTCCTAGCTAGTATCGCAAACGTGCATATCTTGTCACGCAGCTCGCGAGGAAGGGTCATCAAGGTATGAGGCATGCTTTAGTATACACTAACTAGAGCCATAAGAAGGAATGGAAGAAGAGAGAACAGAACAAAACCCATAGATTTGATTTCTCATCCAAACCTTCATTGTATGACGGTATCTTGAAACCGGACCACCTTCACCGCTAAAAGCGGTTAGATGACACGAAACCCTACCCATTTCATCTTAGGTTGCGGACTTCGTGGATCTACCCCACCTTCAGCCGCAAGGCGACCCTGCTCCGACCGACTCACCGTCTCGAAGCCTCAATGTTCAGTTCCTCAATAACATTCGATATCAAGTGATTCTTAGATGATGAAAGAGGGTGCCAGTTTGTCGCGGGAGCAGGATGGTGATCTTCGCTAAGTAACGCCACTTACTATGGGGCACCGTTACGGTGCTATTAATAACGCTATGCAGGCGAGACGATCGTATCATCGCATTCTTGTCCTCGTCAGAACCTTTGCATCTTTGCTTTTCGCGTGACACGCCGATAATATTTAGAACACGAGATCCTATCCAATGGCCGGCACAGGTTTCGATCCAGCGCCAGATGGACATCGTCGCGCATGCGCCAAACGAATATTGGACCATCGTGTCGGTGCTCACACGAGAACGTTCACGCTATGGCTTTTGCCTCCTCGAGAACATTAAAGTCCTAGAATTCTGGCTGGCCCTGGAAAGTCGTTGACAATAATTTCGAGTGCCCTATATATATTCGCTCAAGATGAGAATCACATTCGCTACCACGCTCATACTCGCCTCCATCACCATTGCTTCCCCAGTCGCAAGCACAGGCTACTGCAGGCCAGGTCGAAAGACCTACATCGCCAATTATGACGATCTACCCTTCACCGAACCGGGACCGAATCCGATCGGCTCCTATGAAGGTTTGACATACAACATCTTCCAAGTTGACCAGTATGACTTCTTCATCCCCCCTACCTCAGGCGACAAATGGGCAATGGCTTTCGGTGGAAGTGGAAACTTCTCAGATGCGTATGTTACCAGAGTCTTCAAATGTATAGGTCGCAAGTAGACAGCTCACCTTCTGCTAGACAACCACATTCGTCCTTCGCACTGCAATCCTTCTCATTCGCCTGCGTCTCTGGCGTCCCCCAGCCTGAATGCGCCATCACTGTATATGGCTACAGAACGGCTGGTGGTAGTCTGAAGCGAATCATCACGTACCCACGACTTGATTCGGGCCATCCTGTTGAGGACTACATCATGAACGCGACAACTTTCAGTAGAGAGTGGACTAACTTAAGAAGCGTCGGATTCAGTATCGCTAGAGCGGATAATGGTGGTGACATGTTTGGCGGGTTGGCGCTGGATGATGTGAAGTATACTATATCTAGTGGATGCTGAGTAAAAGGATTGATGGGTCGGCAAGATGAAGATAAGTTTGTCAAAGTGTCCCGGTTCAAAACACTCTCTTTGTACTATACTGCCAATTACGAAAAGTGAGAGAGCGCGACGTATTGCTCCGCAACCTCTGCCCCTACGTTGCACGTGAAGCGCTAGCGCTAGCGCGTCTGCCCTTGGCGTTTACGTATATTTGTCGCCCTTACTTCTTTCAAGTTCTGTTCTCGCCCTTCATCAACAATTCTAAACACAACAGTGAGTATCCCATGTTTACTATCCCTTACAATTCTGCAGCAGCTAATGTGGAGTTAGAATACAATCATAGCACAGCATTACGTCGGGCGCTTACACGTAGAGCCTTTGGCGCTATTTAGGCTGATCACAAGAGGGTGAGAGTGACCGTAGACTCGCAAATAGCTCTTCTTCACTTGGATGCGGAGGTGACGTATCCGCTGGTTCGCGCTGCTACTACCGGACGGATTCTTCCATCTTTGACACGAAGGACTGACTAAATCTAGTACACTATCGCACGACTATCCTGCTCAAGATCGCCAAATCGCCCAGAGAAGTACCACACCCTGAAGCTTCGCGGGGTTACTAGAACTAGCATCCCATAGACTCCTTCGAACGGTAGTATAAAACCACATCGTCGCAAAACTTGCGGTTGCCCGAATGCAACATTGAAGCCAGAACCATGCTTCGGTTGACGCGAGGTCGCACCGCCATCGAAACGAAATCACGCGCATTACCAAGCACACGAACCCGGGTTTCCCAGATTTGTCAAGTCCAAGACACTCTCACGGAGCACTTTGGCTTCTGTCAACCTTCCGGCTAGCCACATCAAGTATATCACAAGTACATTTGCTTTCGGATCGTCAACCATGACTCAACTCGGCGATGCTCTAAAGGAGGTGGTGTGGGGACAGCCAAGAACAATCCCAGCACGGCTCCAGAAGGGTCAAAGAGCTCCCTTCAACGAACGACGCGTCGCCGCCTATAAGGATGGCCCAAATCGGAACCAATACGCAATTCAAGTACAAGACAGATACTCTACAGCTGTCAGTCCACAAGTTTCAAACAAACATCGCCGTCGCTGCAGAGTTGTAAAACTTGTTCGTATATATCGACATGTTTGCCAAAGAGAGCAGAGCAACAGGCAGAGCCAACTGTCACAACTACCAGTTCTCGTCGGTCGAACGGTTGTAGGCATTATCAGTCCAACCTACACGGTGTTCGGCAGCATCCACTTTACTGGTCCTTCTGAATTGCGTCTTTATTGGTTCTCATCGGTTGCGACTCCACTCATCTTTATACTTTACTGGTACTTATCAGTCACTTCTATACTGGTCTTTACCAGTCGCCACTTTACTGGTCTATTAGATGCAAGAAACTGGTCTTTAGTAGTCGCCACTTTAATGGTCTTCGTCAGTTGCTACTTTACTGGTCATCATCAGTCATCGATAATACTGGGCGTTGTCTATAAACAACAGTTTGGTTTTAGTTAGTTGTAGGATACTAGTTCTCATCAGTCCTAAGCTTCTGGTTTCTAGTAGTCTTAAGATATTACTCTTCATCGATCTTAATACTGGCCATTGCCAATCGCTTCTATATTAGTTATTACTATCAGTTGCTTTAATACTAGTTGCTTTAATAGATATTAGTTGTTACTAGTTGTTTATTAATTTTAAAACTAGTTATTACTAGTAGCTTTTATATTAGTTATTACTACTAGTTATTTTCATACTAGTTAATACTAGTTATTTATTAATCTTAATACTAGTGGTTGCTAGTTGCTTCTATACTAGTCATTACTAGTCGCTTTAATACTGGTTATCACCAGTCGTGTTTTACTGATCATTACTGCCAGTCGTTTATGTCCTGTCTCTCGCTAATCGGTCTATACTGGTCCTTGCCAGTCTTTGCTATACCAGTCATTGCTGGTCGGACTTCTGGATACTGGTATTCGCTAGTCGCTCTCATCATTCTTTGTCCCTGTATCTTTAGGTAGCCACTCAACGATCCGACAATGCATACATTCATACAATTTTCAATCAGGTTTCTAGACCTGCCGTGATCAACAGCTTTGTTAAGATCTTGAAGTCAGTCGCTGTGAAGCGTGCTTCGGGAGATCAAATGAGGGGGCAAACACTTACCTCGAGACTGTTGACGCGAATGCGCTGTATGGTAGAACTTGGTACTGCGGCGCATCATCCAATGCAGTGCTAAACAGCCCGTATTCGATATTCTTCCCTACAAACGGAGCAGAAAGTATTCGCGGAAGACAGATCTATTGTGGGTCCTCACTAACTGGTGTTTCAAGAGCACTTCAACGGTCAACTTCTACTTTAGTAGGAGCTTACATAGCTATAAGGATAATTTCTCTCGAGGGACAATGTGGTTTGTAGAGCACGATATCTGTGCCCGGATCTGCGAGAGCAGCTGCCATTCCTTTGGGAAGTCATCTTTGGAGTGAGTAGACCAAGACATTCCACGATTAGTCGATTACAACTTGTGCTACAGCTGCTGGTAATATAGCTCCTCATGATCATCCCTGTGCGTGCGTATTTTCCCATAACCACAGAAGCTGTAACGCCACCAACGCTTGTATACCTTACACCCAATGATGAGCCTCCACACGCTTGTCAAGCGCAGAATCGACCCCTCGCTACTGTATCCTGACTTCCTCAACCTTTCTTCTTCTGTAGAGGAAGCATACGGATGGTACGACTCGTCTAGTCTTGGAGCAGAAAAGCCTATCGTATCAATGCCCTCCATAAGTCTGACAGGCGTACTCGTACCCATTTCCGAGTTTTGATTTTGATTTGTTGATCGTCAAGCTCCAGTACCGGAGTCTCAGATACGTTTGGAATGCGTTCCTGCTCATCGACACTGGACCTTGTACCAACTGTGCGAATATTGAAATGACGACCGATGCCGCCGTCTGTCTTAACACCTGCGTCTTCCTCCAGGCGGACAACCGCCTCGACAGCTTTCTCGTCATCAATCACCTTCGAATGACGTTTGGCGAAGTAGCGTGCGTACTTGTATAGCGACCAGTAGCAGCTTGCAACGTTGATTCCGATAAGAACGATCTTGTAGGGAAGATAATAGATGTACATGACCTGCCAGCCGAGCCACTCACCTTTGTGTCGTAGGTGGATCTCGTTGAAGATGGCAACGTTGGCTAGATACATCACAATCATCGAACCGAGGAGAATGCCGCAGAATGAAGGCCGGACAATGAACGAAATCGGCAGGATGAAAGGCGTCAGAAGATACAAAAGCGTCTCATACACTTCCTGAAAGACGAAGATCTCGGCTCCAATCTCCCAGAAGCCAAGTTTCCAGCTGCCAAAGATGTAGGCAAGGTTGTAATACATGCCATTGACGAAGAAGAATTTCCAGCGTTTGAACCGCTGCTGGAAAATTGTCATCTCGCCGAAGCCACCTCGTAAGCCACCGCTAGAGACGAAGACTGCGGTCGGTGTTTCGGTCTCGACGAAGATACTGGAGCACATCTTGATGCGCGAGCCGAACTTGCGTGCGACGTGGCCAAAGAACCAATCTTCGGACACGCTAAAACCCGGATGCTCAGGTAGCTCAACTTTCTATGCTCAGTCGGCAACTCGAAACGGGCGGAGCTAGTAGTCCCCCTCCCACAAAGATCCTGGATACGCATCGAGAAATGGCAGCGCTTATGCATTCTAGAGGCCTCGTGGGTAAAGCTCTTAACAATTGGTGAATATTCCTTAGTACTACTAAAGCTAAGCCTTCTAATTTACCTAGTTATCTTGATGCTGCTCTCTGTAGTGTGATGTTGGGGAACGTGTAAATGGCAATGCTGTAGACGGAGAAGGAAGTTAAAGTTAACCGTTATTGTCTTGGCGAGGATTATCTAGATTATTAGAAGGAGGTGGGCGTGCTATATGAGCTGAAAAGTGCAGCAAAGAGCAAGAAGCCATTCTATTACACGCACATCAAGTGGATATTAGACTGGGATAAAGGACCCGAATAGGCGGGCTCGCAGTCAATAGAACCACTATGGTCCTTGCTACATACTCTCAAGCCACAATGCTCCAATCTTGCCTTCCGAACTTCCACTTCACTTCTGCGTGTCTTTTTGATGATTCGAAGGCACTTTCCACAGCCAAAGTTCTACCAAGTCTATAGGATCTCTGCACAAGCGACTCGTTCCCAGAATGCGTTCGGGAACCATTGATATCTATTCCCGATAGCGATTATAGGAAAGGATTCGTACATCAAACTAGGTAAGAGGGCTATCTTTAGGGAATCTGTCTGCGAGAGCGGAGATATTACCGTTGACTTCATGTTTCTAGGGTCCCTAGACATCGTTAATCCCATCAACACCTCCATTGTCTTTGCCTACGGGTTCAAAAGGATTCGTAGCGAAAATGCCGCGCCCTCGCTTGAGCCATCCTCTCGGGACAAGCACTGAAGGAGTTCGAGGATACACATTCCGCCAAAATCAGGAATGGGTGTGCCATGTTTCACGCGGAGCATTCATTCCTTAAGCAAGCAAGCCTCTCCAAACGTATAATGGGGGGGGGTGTCTCGCGACGGTCTCGGTTGATCACATCGCTTACACGCATGACCCAAGAGTTCCTTCATGATGGCAGCCGAAGATACTTTCGAGCCTTTGCTTCGCACTCTCCCAGGGTACAGACATCTAGGGTTCGCTATACAAACTCAAAGCTCACGCCTCTAGCATCTTCGATACACCGCACCGCGCCTGGCGGATGGTATAATACAGTGTGGTCGAAAAGAATTCAAGATCCATAGACTCATTCTTTGCGCCCAGTCTAGTATTTCTCGAAGGCATTCACAGGAGAGTGGAAGGCATGTATAAGAGCTTGTAGACCTCTTCCTCTACTGACGTCGACCAATTAGGAGTCTGACGGGGCTGTGACCCTTGAAGATGATGAAAGTGTCGTCGAAGCCATGCTCCAATTCCTGTATACCTTTGACTACGACTCTAGCGGCAGGGCTGAGAACAGCTCGTCGCCAATGGTGTTCAATGTGAAGGTCTACAGTATCGCAGACAAGTACGACATTCCAGCCTTGAAGTCACAGGCTAAGCATAAATTCGAGACGACTGTGGGAACGTGCTGAGATATGGGTGATTTTCCGGACGCTATCGTGGAGGTCTACCATTCAACCCTGGCTGTCGATCAAGGCCTTCGAGAGGTTGTAGTTGACGCGGCCTGCAAACAAATCAACCCACTACTGTCGAAACAGAGGTTTCGCGACGTCCTTGAGGAGACAGTGGGATTTGCTTCTGGCATAGTCCAGCGTCTAGCTAGTAAACGGCAGTCTGGGCAGAGGAGATATCGATGTCCGAATTGCGAAAAGGAGTGGGAGGCTATACTACCTGCGAAGGGTTCATACCATTACTGTATGCAATGTGGGACTCGTCGTTCTGATTGGGATTCCTTTCATGTATAGTCAACGCCAGCAACATTTCCACGTTGCCAAAAGTCCGATGGTGCAATTTGCAGTCGTTCTTATGCCCTATTTCAGTGAATTGTTCAGCAATCACATCCGCAGTGCTTCGATGATAGTGAGTGAACGAACCATTGAGATACCATGATATACTGCCCTTTTTTTTTTTGATGTAATACCATCACCAAAGAGCCTTTTGAGGAAAAATCACTACCGTCAGGCTACTCAGCGTCGGAAATCAGCGAACGCACGTTTTTACGTACTCCCATTCCAAGGTCCGCTGAGGTAAAGCATGCGCAAATGGCTATAGGAATTAGCCGAAACCTCGAATGCGGCAATCCTGCTGTTGGAGCATTCATCTGGAACATGTAAAGGTCTGGAGGTTTGCGCACTAACACTTCTTCTCCGACTTAACAAGGCTTGCACTACTGGCTTCTCTAGACTTGTGAATGCTATCCGTTACATTCATGGTACCAGCCGACACGACACAAATCGATGACCGAGATGATGAATGAATGTCATGACCGGGCGTCTGTTGAAGGCTATGCATCTATCTAAACAAAACGACCACAACCGCCTACCCGAGTGGATGACAACCGCTACTAAAGCCGTTCCAATAGCCACTGAACTTAACATTAGTATAGAGTTGTCAACAATCAATGGAGTGGGGCTCGCAAGGTGAAGATTGAAGTGAGTTGATTCCCTACTCAGGATAGAGTTTCCTCTGGAGTTTTAGCCCTTACGTTATTGTGCTTAGCGTCTGTTTTCAGAGCAGATTGACTTGATAGGAGACCAGCCTGCTAACCTAGCTCGTAGCTCATGATAGTATAAGCCCGCATCTTTACTTTCGGCTGATGAGGTTCAAAAATTCCTCCCTCGTTTTAGGGGTAGACCGCAAGCGGCCGAGCATGCAACTGGTGGTGGTAATAGCTTCTGTCTTCTGCACCCCACGCATCACCATGCAGAGATGGCTAGCCTCTACAACAACGGCGACGCCGTGCGGTTGAAGGACTTCGGAGAGGCCAAGGGCGACCTGCTTTGTGAGCCGTTCCTGAACTTGAAGTCGTCGCGAGAACATCTCGACTATTCTAGCGATTTTAGAGAGCCTAATTACTTGGCGGTTGGGGATGTACCCGATGTGCATCTGACGTTGTTAGCGTGCAACGGACTAGGAACAGGGCTGCTGATTATACCTTCCCAGTGAACGGCACGAGGTGGTGCTCGCAAAGCGAAGAGAATACAATATCTTTTACGACTACTATCTCATCGTAATTTTCGTGAAACACGGCGCCGTTTACGATAGCGTACAGGTTTTCCTTGTAGCCCTTTGTGAAGAAGAGCATGGCCTTCGCATAGCGTTCTGGGGTATTAAGCAGGCCCTCTCGGTCGGGGTCTTCGCCCACGCATTCCAGGGCCGTCCTTATAGCGCCCGACAGCATGGCCAGGCGTTCTCCCATCTCTTTCTCGATCGCTTCGCTCTGGAATGTTCCTCGACCTTGGATATAGTAGTCAGCTTTAGTTTCACGCCACCAGATCTACCTGCTGGACTAACTCAAGTCATCAAGGTTGATCGTGGGTTGCTGGGTGCAGGGGCTCTCTGCGCAGTTCGTAGGCAATAGCGTCCTCGTAGGATCACCCTCGTCGTACCCTTCCACGTCGATCTCGCTGTGTATCATCTGATGTCTCTCACAGCCGGTGCTGCCATCCATAGTCGCATTCGTGGATGATTTAGGGAAGTATTCGTGCCGCTCATCGGAGCTCACGACCTGGCGACCCCGATTTGAATTCGTTATCTGGGCACAGAGAGAGTCTCTCTCATTCTTGTCGCGAGCCTCAGTTGATACGCTGAGAGGCGACGGCCCGTTCGTCGAATGGGAGGATGTTGCCGGCTTCGGTTCGAAGGGCGGTACGTCCATAGTGGGGAGTTTTCGGACGGTAGGTGTTGGTTTCGGTGGTAAGTATGAGAATTTCAATGGCAACTAGAAATCAGAAAATGACACGAATACCAGAGATCTGTGGCAGGCCCCGCGCATGGTTGGGCTGAGCAGTGCGGTGTGCGACGACTGGCTCAAGTACAACGAAGCGTTGCTGTTACACGACATAATTGACACTCGTCATGAGTCGTGCACGACTTCAAGGCCGCGAGGAAGGTCTCAGCCGCTCTCCTCACTATTCAGCAACAAGCAGCAAATTGCAGACTCTACCTCCGATCCCTAGACGGCCATGGCTCTTGAAAAGTATGTCCGCGACCGGGACGGGAGGTCCATTATATGCAGTTTTCTCGGACGGTGGCTGGATAGCGTGCGTTTGTTTAACCGAAGCAACAAGCACCTCTATGGCGTATGATATGTCACACAAGCATCCCAATCGGATATAGCGCTGCTGCGCAGAGGTTTCATCTCGCACTCAACCCCTCTTTTCACTGCTTCATGATTCTCGTCAATTCACTTCCATGTGCGGCTGTTGACCTCAGTAAGGCTCACATCAACCATCGACGCCATCACTAGCGCGCGTTAAACTCACACCTATGCGGAACTGATATGGCCACCCTCGACTCCCTAAAGCAGGCCCTAAGGGCCAAAGCCAAGGCAACGGGATTGTCCCTGAAGCAGCCGCTGTCCAACACACAGTACAGCGCCGGCTTCGATATCTTGGTGCGGGGCCCAGGATGGTTGACGTACCACGACTTCGTTATTCCCCAACTATCTCAGCTGCTAGCCCCTCTCCTCGACGGGCGTATCCAGGTCTCGGTACTCGAAATCGGACCAGGCCCGAAGAGTGTACTTGGATATCTTCCCGGCCGTCTGAGACGGAAGATTAGGAGATACACAGCGTTTGAGCCTAACGGCTTGACTGCTACTAGATTGGAAGAATGGCTTTGCACCACCTCAGAGACAGAAGCCCCGCTGCCCTCTCTGGAAAATCCGCCCGACATTCATCGAATGCAATTCGGTTTACAGGACAACATATGGAGCGATACCGGTACCGGTACAAGTGATAACAACGAAAGATATGACATCATCCTATTCTGCCACAGCATGTATGGCATGAAGCCCAAACGAAGATTTATCGAACGGGCACTGCAAATGCTTGTTGAGCAGCCACAAGGCGGAATGGTGGTGGTTTTCCATCGCAGGGCCCTGCTCCTCGATGGCTTGGTCTGCCATCAAACGGCTTCTTTCCCTACTGGAATCGTTCGCGTGGCAAATGACGACGAGGCATTAGACTGTTTCGCTCCTTTCGTTGCGGGGTTCATCATGCAGGATGTGGAGCTGGACAATGCTATCCAAGTCGAGTGGCGTAAGGTGTGCCGCGCGTTAGGTCGTCGCGAGGAAGCCCATCCAGACCATCTCATATTTGGCTCACCCAACGTCATGGCGGCTTTCACCCAGCATGCGACCATGTTGCCGGAGCTGACGGCCCAGGTGCCATTGCTGGAGGGGAACAAGACGATCAAAAATCGGGAGGCTCGCCTCCACCACACGACCTCGATTCTTAGGCCGACAGAGGTCCGACACATCCAGCAGTGCGTTAGATGGGCTCTGAAGCACAGGGTCGGCCTGACCGTCGTCGGCGGGAGCCATAGCGGCCACTGCCTCTGGCCCAACGTTGTCTCCGTCGACATGGGCGCCTTTGATCAAGTGAACATTCTCCCGGCGGGTGAAGGTGCAGGAGATTCTGGTGCGGATTCCGGTCCCTTGGTCGTTGTCGAGGCCGGCTGCAAGACGGGGGACATCGTCCGCGAGACCATGGCGGCGGGCTTAACAGTACCGCTGGGGGCTCGCCCAAGCGTAGGTGCGGGACTCTGGCTGCAAGGTGGCATTGGCCACCTGGCTAGATTGCACGGGCTCGCGTGCGACGCCATTGTTGGTGCCGTGCTGGTCAGCGTCGACTCCAGCCAGGTCCTCTATGTCGGTCGCGTACCAAGTCAACACCGGCCTGACGGTGCCCTTCGCCCAGAGAACGAAACCGATCTGTTGTGGGCGGTGAGAGGCGCCGGGACGAACTTTGGCATCGTGGTCAGCGTGACTTTCAAGGCTTACACCGCTCCGAAGTACTTGGTTCGAAATTGGATCGTCCCGCTCCATGATGACGTGGAGGCGCGGCTCAGGCTCAGCGACTTTGATGTCGTCGCCAGGAAGCTCCACCGGAATCGTTCTGTAGACGCGTATCTGTACTGGCATGCTGGCCAGCTGCATCTTGGCGTGACCATGTTCGAATCCTCCACGACCAGGTCCACCTTTGCAACACCTACGCCCATAAATGCAAACTGGGGGTTGGATGACGATTTCAAGGCCGTAGACGGCGTTGGTCTGTTCGAGACCGAGATGTACATGTCTAGGATGCACGGCGGGCACGGCGGCGGCAAGACCTCTTCGTTCAAGCGTTGTCTGTTCTTGAAACGCATTGCAGACGCGAAGGTAACCGGCCGGTTGGTAGCGGCCGTTGAGACTCGTCCCTCGCCACTCTGCTATCTCCATCTGCTGCAAGGTGGCGGGGCGGTGGGCGACGCTGCGGCCGATGCCACTGCTTTCGGCTGTCGAGACTGGGACTATGCCTGCGTGATCACCGGTGCCTGGCCCCGCAACCAAGATGGCACCGAGGCCGCACGATCTGCCACGCAGTGGGTCTACGATGTCGCTGAGGGGTTGTTGACATTGAGCAGTGGAGCTTACGGCGCCGACCTTGGGCCGGACCCTAGAGACAAGGCGCTAGCGGCCCAAGCTTTCGGGCCGAACCGGCCACGCCTAGCCCGTCTCAAACGTAGCTTGGACCCGCGCAATGTGCTGGCTTACGCCTGCCCGCTCCCGAGAGCACCGATGCAACCGAGGCTCATCATTCTAGTCACGGGCGAGAGCGGCGCCGGCAAGGACCATTGTGCCCAAGTCTGGCTCTCCGTGTTGACCAAGGGGAACCGAGGAAGCCTTACGGCGCGTGCTGGCAGCATTAGCGATGTCACTAAGCAAGAATACGCAGAGGCTACCGGTGCCGACCTGAGCTGTCTGCTTCGAGACCGTGCCTACAAAGAGCGACATCGGTCAGCGTTGACAACATTCTTTCAGGAACAGGTGCGGCGACGACCTCTACTGCCAGAGGAGCATTTTCTCGATATGGTGTACGGCGCGGCAGATGTAGACATACTGCTAATCACCGGGATGAGAGACGAGGCGCCGGTCGCAGCCTTCTCACATTTGGTGCCAGATAGCAGGCTACTCGAGGTTCATATCCAAGCTAGTGAACAGACGCGGCGGATCCGCCGAGGGTGCCACGGCGGTGACGGCGATGGTGACGGCAACAAGGATAGCAACAATGGCAGGTCGGATTTGCCCAGTCTCAGCTTCGACAACGACACGGCCGGAAACGAGGCGGCAACAAGGTTTGCCGAACATCACCTACTTCCCTTCTTCCACGAGGGCCTACAGCGACTGGCCGATATGGTGCGCCCAGTGCCCGACTTCCCACGCTCACGCATCGAGTTCCACCACGTGCTCGGCATATCCCAGCAGCCGGGAGGGTTGGCCCTGTGCACATCTCTGCTGCAAACCCACTTCGCCGGCGATTGGGGCAAAGTCAACGCAATAGCGTGTTGCGAGGTCGGCGGCTTGGTCTATGCGTCGGCGTTGGCCTCGCGGGTCGATGTACCCTTGGTGCTGATTCGGGAGGCTGGCAAACTTCCCCCGCCCACCATTTCTGTTATCAAGTCCCCGTCGCATATCTCCTCTCTGGTATCCAGCGAATCGAAAGAGAAGCGGATCGAGATGGAGCGGGATGTAGTGTCTAGAGGCGCGTCGGTGGTGGTGGTGGACGACGTACTTTCCTCCGGGGGCACGCTTTGTGCGGTGCTACAGTTACTAGGTGAAGCTGGCATCGATGCGGAGAATGTAAGCATCTTAATTGTGGCCGAGTTTCCGGTTCACCGTGGTCGTGAACTGTTGCGCCGACGTGGATTTGGGAGAGCCAGTATTCACAGCCTTCTGGTCTTTGGCGGCGCTTGAGAATGCATTCTGGAACCTTGGCCTTTGTGAAAGGGATATTGCGCGAGATGTGTGATTCGAGCGTTTTGGAACATCTGCAGTGTGGTACCTCAAGAGAGGGACTGCCGTTGCAATGGCCAGCAATTCCGGTTCGCATTGCACAGGGGCACGATTGGCACTTCTTGATCGTTACCAAAGATGTGGAGAAAATGATTATAAGGGAGCAGATAGATGTTGAGAACACGAGGTTTTGCTTTGACGCTACGAAAATCTTAGCGGTTGTTCATTGGCTGATGGGCCGGGCGGAGAGAGCCTGGCGGCCACGGTTTGCCTCACTGGCACGTCAAGGAGAACGTTGAGTCTTTACCTCACTTTCACATAACAAGGTTTATGGAAAGCTTTTACTCCTTTAAGATCGTAATTATAGCACATGCGCAGATGTTATGGTACACATCGGTGTACGAACTGCCGAATAAGCATTCTGACTAGCGAACTCTGATTCATGGTTGCCTAAGCAGTGACACCACTCAGCCTCGTCATCACCTGCTTGAACATTCGGCACACAGCTCACCTCATCGTTCTCGTGACTGATATCCAACAAGCTATACTTGTACCACTACAGTGAACGGATCAACCTTCTCCAATGCCGTCACAGATGACACGACGCGTTCGCTAGCGACAGTGCGAGCTCAAGTCAAACAACCTCTACGCGATATCATATTGCGGACGTACGCACATCGCTGGACGGCAAACAACAAGTCGATCGGATTTCTCGCCCATCTGAAGTGCTTCCTTCCCACAAAGACTGGCGAGAGAAGATGTCTCTACAATGATGACAGACAAGTGGGGCCTGCCAACGTGTTACTAAAGCTGTGTTCGCCAGCCAAGGGTTATGCCGCTGTATCGTATCCGTGGAATCCCTCTGATGGAGAACATGAGACCACCGGTAAATATGAGCTACAAGACAGGTTCGTCCCGGTCAAGGTGCGCGATATCGTCCTGGATCGGACCATTCGTTTCATTCGGTACAAGCAAGGACCCCGGGGCATGCTCCCCTTTTGGATCGACCAATTGTCAATCGATCAAATTAGACCGTCCGAAAAGGATATTGGAGTGCAGTCCATGGACCTAGTTTACAAGCAATGTTCATTTGCTATTGGTTATCTCTGGGTAGAAATCAAGACACAGGTCCAGGTGAATTGCCTTTCGGACCTTCTAAGCGGTCGAATTGTCAAAGACACACCTAATAAGCGATTACCGACCTTAGAGGATGGGATCGATACTCGAACGGTGCATGAAATTTTAGACCTTCTTATTCATATCACAGAAGACCAGTAGTGGACTAGAGCTTAGATATTCCAAGAAGATTACCTTACTAGGATAAAAATGTGGCTTCTAGTTCGGCACGTCCATAGACTTGACAAGACGCACGCGAAAGGAAACCTTAGAAATCTCTCGGGCGAGCTCATAATTAGATCCGAAAGATTTAGAAGATATGCTACGCTATTCTGCTTAGCTTATTGCGGGACACTGGATCGGGACGGCCCCATTAGCAAGACGCGCGCAGAGATTCTCTGGAAAGCCGGCAAGTATAACATCTTCCACAAGTACGGAATCGGCAGGCACAACAACCCAAGAACGGTGACAATTGGCGTTTTCGAAGATATCAACAATCGCAACATGAAGGTTCGATCCGATCTTCTAGCAATCACCGCCAACGTTTGCGGATATGACATTCGAATTCCGGTACCAAAAGAAAGCAAAACAATGACGAGCCTGAGCTTGAGCATTCTCACGCTCTATGTCTCTAATGGGGAAATGATTAGGAACAACTGTGGTCAAATGGATCTTCATGAGAACATATTCGATTTCCTCAGAACCCACACAATAAACATTAGGGCACCCTTGCCAGACGGGGCATTAACATTCATCAAACATTGTCGACTCACAGTCAGTCATCTTTCGACGACTGGCGTTGATACTCACGGAATCCTCTGGAAACTTTCTGATCTGATTCGGCCAGATCGTCTCCGGCCAAGTTCATACTCGTGGAGAAAGAGTCCAGCTCAGAGAGATATATCTCAAAGTGGCCTCGACTAATACCAGCGACATCGTTTGTTTGACCTTGTCAGAGTGCTCAACAAGCGAAACAAATGACGTTATAAATCTTTAGCAAATAGCCTTGCAGCTTATCTGGAACATTGTGAACGATCAAATATGCACGATGAATGGCCTCCACAGTTTTGTATGGACGTAATGGGCGCTTGCATAGTCAATGCAATGGATAGCGGAGAATACCTTCAACTTGCTCGGCCCATAGGAGATTTACCTGGCAAAGGACGAGGTGTACCCTACCGTGCAGTATTTGTTAGAAGCCACGAAGACCTGCAGCGTTCAGGACCGACATATATCCTTACCTCATGGACTGGTACAAAGGAGCAAATCCGACACACTATGAAATGCAAGCGCCTTGCGAAATATGTATCCCTGGAAGTTGGGGTTGACGGAATCAGCCGACCGACAAACCTAAGAAGCAGAAAGTGGACGAATGGTCTATGTTTCTTTGGTGGCGAGAGGAACTACCCATTTACTTTTTCCATGGCCAGAGTCGCTATCTCAATGATCGCTTATAGGTCTCTTCCGCGCTTGTGACGGTTATTCATCGAAAGTTGAGGAGTGAAGGAAGGTCAAAGAACATAGTTTAGTCAGCTTGGCTTGCTCGACGCGGACTAGTAAGGCACGTGAGTAGAAGGCTCGTGCATAACCGCTGTTTCCGTTGCGCAGCAACCAATGAAAGCAACAAACATGCCCCTTCATCGCCGAATCCTCCGAGAATTATGGCACATGAACAATTAAGACACTGTCAGCAGTGATTTGACGTGCAAAATATCCAGAGGTGACATACCAACCGTGACCTTACCAACTCGAGAGTGCAAGCCCCGGACCCGACCCAACAGTGTTTCTATTTGTTGTTCTTCCGGAATCTTTCATCATGTTCATTATCTCGCCCCTTTCGAGATGCGCTTCAACTGAGAAGGCCGACCAAGTAAGTCACCTGTTAGGCTAAAAGTACGAAAGTTCTCGCTGATCAGTTATTCTGCTCAAATTTTTAACATGCATTTCTGATATTGTCCACGTCACACGAGAGACCGAACCGCAGGTACTGGCATACACCTGGTTTCGAAGTGCGAGCGACAACCCAGCACCCGAACACTATGTTCGCGGGTCGAGGTGTAAGTCCACTTCCTACAACTTACAAAAGCACCCAGAGGATAGATATATCGATTGAGCACTTCAACTGAGCTTCCTCCTTAGGTATGAGACCGTTTGAAGCAAATCAAATCACACATCGAGCCAGTAGCCCTTACAGAACCTTCCGGGCAAGCAGTAGGAGAAGGATCTCGGATAGAGAGGCCTAGTGATCTCCGTTTTTGGCAACCTACGGGCATCGGCTTCCTTACCAAAAACGGACTCGTCACGTTCAATGGTAAAGATGAAGAGCAGTACATCATTGTGTTCAGGAGAAAGGAGGAATAAGCGATTAAACTAATGAGTGTTGACAGTCCACAGTTTGACAAGTCGCGAAGGAGCAACGGAGAAGATGTGAATTGCACGCAGTAGAAGAGAATCGTGCACAAAGAGAGAATTGGTAGCAGAGAAGATCTATCACCTTCGAGAAAAGAATACTTATACATAATGCTGAATCCCGCGTGCCCCATTAGGAAGCGGCGTGGTGTGGTGTAACCTCAAGTTTGCCCGACTTGAACACGTAACGAGCTATGAACCCGCGGAACTTTTGATGAAAATAAAAATAGTACTAAGTACTACAGGAAGCAGTTCTGTTTACGTTGTACTGAACCAACCCTAGGATGGCTTATCGCGAAACTATAATCGAGGAGTAATCTTTGTGGCTCCTCCTGGGTTTCTACTTCCACTGCACGAGAACGAGAATAACAAACACGCTTGCGCTAATGAGAGCGCCTAATCTTAGAACTCTAAAAAGCCTTACAAATTCTATTTTTGCGTGTTCCGCTCTTGAAGACGCCTTGAGACAGCCTCCTGTAATTCAAAGGTTGCATAATGGTCGCATCTTCTTTTTTACTACGACCAAGCTTCCGACATAATTTCCTCTGACTACCCCGCAGACTGGAGATATGTCTCCTGTAGTGATAGCAGGCCGTAAAGAAGCCACAAGCTCTCTTCCAACAACACTTACACATATACGACGCCGATCTTCAACCACTAGACAAAAGTTCAAGAGAAAACCGCACTTGCAGTGTTATTGCTACTCTTTCTGAGACGCACGAAAGCTCGCTGTAACACTGGAACAGTTCCTCATACAACATGCATAACGCGAAAATTCCTCATTCCCTTCAGCATCAATAATGACCCTCTCAAGAGATCAGACAGCCCTACAAAGCTCCTCTCCGTACTAAGAATGCAGCTTCTAGATTATTCAATCTCTTGCATCCATCATATCCTCAGCTTTAGCCGCATCCTATTCGCACCTCATTTGCTCTCAACAGACTCCTCGATCAACACCAATCCCCATTTCTAAACTCCTTCTGGAGCCCCCACAGTTCTCTCTCCTTTGCCGAAGGCGCTTCTCCATTACTTTGCTGTCCTTGCGCAGCACCCGTCTGGGTGACACTGTCAGATTTTGCGATATACGCATGCTGTGGCTGACGAACCTGACACGATTGTTGAGTTTGCGGGGCGGACTGGGGTTGTAGGAGGTCTTGGTGCCAGTCTTGCCATGGTGGGGAAGCTTTGGGGTTGTTGGGGTCGAAAGACATCTTCTTACTCGGTAGATCAAGTTTGCGGTTGTAGGTTTGGTAGTATAAGCAGATCCAGGATCCTTCTGGAGTGTGCATGAGTGCGCAGAAAGAATTTGGGGGGTTTGGATAGTGGACAGATTGAGTGACTCGATGCGTCGTTGAAAGATTCGGGGTGTTAGAGGAGAGAGCAGAAAAGCAATATGTAACGATGTTATATTCACATTGTCATGGTAGAGTGAAGCTTCACATTCTCGAGTGGGCGTTGGGCGGTGGGCGTGGCGTACACGAATCAACACTCGTTGTCCTCCATCAACCCTGCTAAGGTGAAGCTTGTTGGTAGCTTCATTTTTAAGCAATACGGTGTTGGACAGGCCTTTTCATTTTGTATTCTGGCCATCGTCCTTTACTTTTAGATCTACGAATGCAAAAAATCTTCTACCCGCGTTTCATCTTTGCCCCGGATCAACTCTATGTACTCAAGCTATGAGATACGCAGCCTTCATTCAGCCTTATAGGTTTGTTTTCCACAAGCTATCCCTCAGTCATACTTCCGATAAGGCGGCGGCGCATCCCGTATCTTATCTAGCTCCTCAGACTCCTCATCATCATCGTCCACGTACGCCTGGTACGGTGCACGAGTAGGCCCCAAAGGACTATTCTGTTGAGACTGCGAAGGACCACTTCGATCACTCGGCAAGTGTATTTCGCGCTGAGCCAATCGACCTTCTGATGGGAGCTGTGGTCGGCGGGTCGACTGTGACTGGCCTTGAACTTGTTGATCTTGAGCTCGCGTAGCAGAAGCGACTGGCTGACGCGTAGACTTCCCTTGTTGCTGAGGTGCTGTTGGTCTAGCAGTGTAGGCCCCACGTGGAGGTTGGAAGTGATTCTGCATCGGCTCAAGGCCTCGGCGCTGAGCATGTGTAGGTTGTCTTCGCGTCATTGCGGGAAGCGGAGGAACCTCAGTAGGAGCGTACGGGACAGGCTGAGCCCGTGGAGTGCCCCGACCTCCTCCACGTTGTCCTCGCATCGCTGCAGCGCCTCGTGCTCGCTGAGGCTGTCCTCCTCCAGCTGTTGGACCCCCTCTACCACCACCAAGCGCTCCATTGGCCCCAAATGGCCCTGAAGCACAAAAGACTCCATTCGGTCCAAACGGCCCAGAATCTCCAAAGACTCCCTCATCACCAAACACTGCATGATCCCCAAACGTAAACCCATCCATCTCTCCTCCTCCTCCCCGTCTACCTCCCCTCGCATCATCCCTCATATAACGTGGCATCCCCAGTCCCTCTCCTGCATTACGCAAGTTCGCCCCTGAACTCCCCATTAACGCTCCCAGCGCACCCATCTGCTGAGTTGCCTCGTTCATTCTAGCCTGCCACTCATTCCGCAACGCCTCATCCTGGCCAGCTGTTGCCATCATGGCGCCGCAGTGCTGCACGCAGCGGCCAACCTCGCGCATTTGGCCACTGATGGCGCGCATACGTTCGCCCATGGCTGCTGCGTCGGCGCCGGGTTGCGGCTCGGAAGGCTGGGGCTGTTGTGGTTGGAAGGCAGGTTGCGGGTGTTGGGGAGGCGGAGGGCGGTTGAACGGTGTTGCGAAAGGTGGAAGGCCATTGTTCTGAGGTTGGTATGCTGGATTGCATGGAGGCATGCGATTCGTAGGCCGTGCCTGCGGAACATCTCGTCCTATGCCACGCAGATTCGATCGTGGAGCTCGCGGGAGGGAAGGCTGGCCATCTGGACGGTAACGCTGGGGATTTTGGTTCTCGCTGGCTCCTCACGCTCCAGAATCGACGGCACGGGAGCGTGCGTATGGCGTTGAGCGAGGGTTGGGAGCTGGTGAAGGTTGATTGGCACCAGCGTAGGGATTCAGAGGCTGGTCGGGGTAGATGCGCTCATATGGTGATGAACGATGGCCAGGGTAGCCGTTATTGGGGTCGGACGACATGGTGTTGAAATGGTCGTGGTTATTTGAGAAAGGTACTGTGGAGGTAGTGCTGAGAGTTTGGATAATGTCGTTTGGGCGGGCGGCTAGGAAGAGGTGTTTATATAGAGATGTCAAGCGTCCAGAAGTAGCGAGAAGGGAAGTGATTTGGGCTTCACTGGCAGAATGGCGTGAAAGCGAGACATTAGGAATTAGACGGTTGAACAATTTGCAAACAACTCGATAGTGACTAGAACTCACATTTCGTGAGCTTCCTCTCATTCTTCATCGCCTTAAAATTCACGCACCCTTTTCGTCGTAACCCTCCTCCACTACAGTTCTTATCTGTGCTCGGCTACTTCTTTTCGTCTTCATCCGTCCTGTTTGCTACCAGCGACTCCCACAGCCGAAGATCAAAACCCGAAGGCGCGTCTGTATGTCCTGAAGGCGTCAAATGTACCTCGGCGTAGGGAACAATTAGAGCAAGATCTTGACCACAGAACCATCTAGCGCCTATGACAGCCTCCTTGAACGCCTCTTCTCTATAATTCAATGCTCTAATTTCCTTCAACATTTCCTGGAATCGCTGCTCTTTGTCCTCTTCTGTCGCGACAGGCGGAGGAGCGCAACAACGGCAAGTTTCGGCGGCAGACTCGCTCAGAGTCTCTTCAGCGTCCGAATACAACTCCTCGTCAATCTCGTTGGCAAGCGCATCGTCGATCCTATGTTCGATCCTCTCAAAGGCAAGCCTCAGCTCCTGAACACCAGCATTGAATTTCGCGAGAGCCAAATGTATCTGCGCCAATCCATCGTTGATATGGCTGACAGCGTTGTGTATCAGCGCTAGGTCTTGGAACGTTTCCGATCCAGAGGCTGAAGCTGGAGCTGGAGGAGCCGTCCGTGGCGGTCCTGGCGTGCTGGAGGTCTCTGGTACTGATCCCATTGGTGCTGAAGCTGATGTTGCCGGTTTTTGATTGTGGTCTAGAGAATGTTGTTGGATGGCTTGGGGGCTTCTAGTATGACCATAAATTGTAAGGTATGCAACTTCGCAATGTAGCTTAAAGAAGTGATAACTTCTCAATGATTGAGGAAGAGGAAAGAATGGCACTGAACTTTGTGTTACACATATAAGGCGACTTGTGAATGCCGAGACACGTCAATCAGAAATGGACGCGATGAATTCACGGCGTAGTTGAGAAGCACCAGAAGTGATTGAAAGTGGGCAAGTTTTCGAACAAAATCAGTGGATTGGTATCTCTGACGTACTCTGAATGCGTTGTAGTTGAAAATCCATGCATCCATTGCATTACTGTTTGTGGGCTTCAATCTCATGTTTGGTTTCGCCAATGTAGTCCAACGGCACATGCAGGTCTCTTGGCAAAGCGAAGATGCCTCACGGAAAGTGCTCTATAACGCGCGGGCGATGGTCTTACTTTCATGGACAAGCTAATTGATTGTTAATCACTAAACTGGCATACTGATAGTAGACCTTACCGAAGCCGTTCAATCCGCGAGCCTCACGAGCAACTCTGTGCTCTTGTATCCCTTCTCCACTGCTTGTGACAGGTTTCGCAAGGAGCGAGTCGTATCGAAGCATGTTTTCCATGATTCGTGCAGTACGCAGTTAAACAGTCCCGTGTCATGTTTTGACGTGCTCACCAGATTCATCTCCTCATAGAATGCCCTGCGCCAACAAGTCCTGGTAGACCTTCTCAGGCATGACGTTGCCGTCTGTATCCTCCATCTGCACCACGTTCTCCGTTGTAGACTTCTGCTTCTTGTTCTCGGCCTGGATCTTCTTCCACAGCTCGAGAGCTTCGCTGATGCCGGTGATCTCGCGGAACAAGGTCGTGTTCGTGATGCCCAAGCACTTTAAACCATACACGTGGCGCGGCTCATTGAAGTGCTTGTCGAAGGCTCGTCTACCCATGTACACGAAGTTGCCGCAGATCTCGCAAGGAAACTCGACACCCAGTCCGTGCAGCTTGTAGAGCCAGAAGGGAATGGGCTTGCCATCCCATGCGAGCGGCAGCTTGAGAGGATTGTAGATCTTGTCTTCGCCGTCTGAGTCGTCATCGTCGTCCTTGTTCGCCTGTTCGGTCGTCTCGCTGTACAGCATCTCCAATTCCTGCTGCCGCTCGCGCTCCGTCATGCCCTGCTTTCGCTCGACATTGACCTTGGTGTCGCTGCGCTCGGTCTGCATAGCTGCGGCCAGCTTCTTGACGCGGAACTCTTTCTCGGCCACGACGCGCTCCTTGATGCGCTGAACGCTGGACGTAGGGCCATTGCTGTTGATTGATGAGACTGCGTTCTCCATCTGCTCAGCATTCTTCTTGTGCTTCTTGCCTGACAGATGCGACTCATAGACTGACTCCTTGGAGAAGTCCTTCTTGCAAGCCGAGCAATAGATGCCGCCACCAGAGGTGTCCATCGCCGTAGCTGATCCATTGGTGGCACCTGCATTCTTCTCCCAGCCTGGCACCTCGTCCTTCTCCCAGGCCTCCTCAAAGTCCTTATCGAAAGTCGTGAATATCTTGTCCAGATTCTCGAGAGGCTTCGTCCGGCGCATGAAGCCCTCCAGGTACTCTTGCAAGGCCTTGAGGTACTGGAAGTATGTCTCGGACATCTTCTGCTCGCGGCGAATGCTCTGGAAGTTGTCGAAGCTATCGATGAATTGCAGGTAGGTGAGTCGGCGGCCGCTCTGGTTGTTAGGCAGATTCAGAAACTGGTCATATAGCGAGGTGAGGTCAAAGAACCGACCTATGCCCTCTTCCCCGCTGAACATAGACTCGATATAGGCCGCAGCAGCCGCCTGCTCTTCCGGCGTCCGCTTCTTGTACATCTTCTCGAGGTTCTCGGCCTGCTCGTTGGGGTACCGGCGGTGGTAGTCCCGTATGCTCGCCACCTCTCGCAGGAAGGCGTCCATGGTGTCGCCAGTGCTCAGGCCACGCACTTCTCGGTCTCGGTCGCCGTCCACATCTTCGTAGATCTTGTCGAGAGACTTTGATCGCTCTTCGATGGACTCGAGGAAGCGCGATACTTCATGGTCGCGCGCCAGACGCTCGCGAATCTGTGAAATAGTTAGCATGGAGAGCGTTGTCGGGTGAGCGTCTGTGAAACGTACGTGCTTGGGGTCGTCCAGCATGCGCTCCGAGATGGCGTCCTCGAGTCGCTCGATGTCCTCGTGGAGGTACCGCTGCTCTTCGAGCTTCATGTTGGCGTGCTGGGTTGAAGGAGATGTCCGAGTAGCGGGGTGAATTCAATTCAAGCGCAAAGCTTCCAAAGCTGCCGTGCGCGAACCAGCCCAACCTATGAGGTCGAGAGCACTGGGAAAAGCGGGGATGGAAGGCGCGAGGAACAGCTAGCAATTGTTTGGCCCCGCAAGTGACAGTCGCTCGTCGAAATCAGAACGCAGACGAGAGCAGTGTGAATGAGCGTGTAGGTCGTGACGAAGGCAAGAACGTAGAGAAATATCGAGCTAGGCGGAAGGTTGTCCCGTGACCGGCCTTGGCATTAAGAAGCTCAGGCCAAATTTTGCGGAGCTCTCCATACAATACCCTGCGTCCAGCGCAACAACGACAACATACAAAGCTTTTTAGGAAATCCCAAGCAACACACATTCAAGATGGCGGACGGCATCGATCGCAATATGGACGACAAGATGGAGTTCTCCACCTCCAAGGAAGTCACGGTGGCTCCGACCTTCGAAGCCATGCACCTCAAGGAGAACCTGCTGCGCGGCATCTACGCATACGGCTACGAGTCGCCCTCAGCGGTGCAGTCGCGCGCGATTGTGCAGATCTGCAAAGGTCGCGACACCATCGCCCAGGCGCAGTCGGGAACGGGCAAGACGGCGACCTTCTCCATCTCCATCCTCCAGGTCATCGACACCGCGGTCCGCGAGACGCAAGGTTTGTACACAGTGTTAAATGGGATGTCTTAGGCTCTAACCTTTCCAGCCCTCGTCCTCTCACCCACGCGCGAACTAGCCACGCAAATCCAATCGGTCGTCATGGGCCTCGGCGACTACATGAATGTCCAGTGCCACGCCTGTATCGGAGGAACTAACGTTGGCGAGGATATCCGCAAGCTCGACTACGGCCAGCATGTTGTATCAGGCACACCCGGCCGCGTTGCTGATATGATTCGCCGTCGAAACCTCCGCACACGCAACATCAAGATGCTGGTTCTGGACGAGGCTGATGAGTTACTCAACAGGGGCTTTCGCGAACAGATCTACGACGTCTACCGCTACCTACCGCCCGCGACGCAGGTCGTAGTCGTTTCTGCGACACTCCCATACGACGTCTTAGAGATGACGACCAAGTTCATGACCGATCCGGTGCGCATTCTGGTCAAGCGTGACGAGTTGACACTGGAGGGCCTCAAACAGTACTTCATCGCCATTGAGAAGGAGGAGTGGAAGTTCGATACGCTCTGCGACCTCTACGACACGCTCACTATCACACAAGCAGTCATCTTCTGCAACACACGCCGCAAGGTCGATTGGCTGACGGACAAGATGCGCGAGGCCAACTTTACGGTATCGTCTATGCACGGAGATATGCCTCAGCGGGAGCGAGACAGCATCATGCAGGATTTCAGGCAGGCGAACTCGCGCGTGCTGATTTCGACGGATGTCTGGGCTCGAGGAATCGATGTGCAGCAGGTGTCGCTGGTGATCAACTACGATCTTCCCTCGAATCGTGAGAACTACATCCACAGGATTGGCAGAAGTGGACGATTCGGACGCAAGGGCGTGGCGATCAACTTCGTTACCCAGGATGATGTGCGCATTCTGCGTGACATTGAGCGTAAGTGAACAGCATTCGTCCAGCCTTCTGAGTTGCTAACGCATGTCAGTGTACTACTCAACGCAGATCGACGAGATGCCCATGAACGTCGCCGATCTTCTTGGCTAAGTCTCTCGAGCACGTACCAGATTCGGGCAAGAACCTGTAGATATCAGTCTATGCTAGTGTGGTTTTCCATTCACGGAAAGCATACGTAGCATCATGAGTAGTACGACCAGGTGAGGTCAGGAAAATTGAGTGTGGAGGAAAGGGCTCCATAGCCATCTAGTAAGTCCTTGCACCCGATTGCTTGGCAAAGCCTGCATGCTGACGTAGATGCGATGAGCAGAAACTTGAATTTGAATCCAATCGATATGTCCTTCTATCAAGCTCCACGATCGGCTTTCTACGACCTGTTGTCTAATTTATCCCTTCAACTGTCAAGCGCCAAGGACGCCTCTATGCCCGAATTTCGACATTACAGTGATCTAAGATTGCCCAGTTGAATTGTTTGGGAAACAATGCATCCGCTAGCGTGGACAACACTTTGGCGTGGGAGGTGCGAGAAGATGAATGACGGTCAATTTGGGTATCTAGAATTCAAAAACGATCGTCTACATTCCACTACCAACGTTTTAATCAGACCCATAAGCCAACTTCATCCTCCTAGCCTGATCCCTTCTGCGCTTGGCTTGTGTACTCGTCGGTATCGCTTCCTCGCCACCCTCCCCCCCTGCATGCTTTGCACCCACTGCAGACGCGTGTGCCTGCACTGGCGATTTCGACTCCGTCCCATCAACGACAGAATCAGCTTTTCTAACCTCTTCCTCGATCGGTAGACCGCCAGACATGTAACCCAGCGATGCTCTGTATGGGTCTCGACTCCCCTCCCCTCTCTCCCCGTCCTTTACGTTTTGTTCTTCGTCGATGACAGTCGCGGAATCGATCTCTGGCTGGTCTTTCGAAGGCGAGGACGGCGCTTCTGAAGACGCTGTTGGTACGCGTGAGAGGCCTCTTCTTGGTCGCGCTGTGCGTGTTGTTCGTGCCAGCCCCGCGCTTGTGTTTGGCATGGGAGAAGTGGTGGTTGGGGACGTTGTGTCGAGAGAGATTGGAATTGTGCCGCTTGTGTAGATTGAGGTTGGGCTGTCTGCTGGCGCGTCTTGCTGGGGTTGTGGTTCAGGGATTGGTGGTGGAGCAGGTGCAGATGCCAGGGTCGGTGCCTGAGACTTAGGAGATTCGAGGGAGGGGGCCGAGGTCGGCGTTTCTGTGATGACGGTAGGTTGAGGTTGGGAAGATTGAGATTGTGATTGAGGCTGAGGTGCTGATCGTAAGGGTTTGCGTCGCAGGCTGGCGTACTCAGAACCTGGCATCCCGAAACTAGCCGACGACGCTAGGTTGGTCATGACTGGACTTGAAGCTGGTTCTCGCTGCATGATGGAAGGGCATGATGCTGCCGAAGTAGGTAGATCAGGAGATGATGCAGTGATACTAGTTGGAGTCTCTTCATGCGCGTCGGGAAGCACCCAATTCGAGAGCTCAGTGATGAGAGACGGCTGTATCGGTAGGTAGGGAAGCTCTGTGGGAAGAGAGTGGTGCTTGGGCTGGGGTTTGCGGACATCAATTGCCTTAGGTCGATAACGACGTGCTACTTTCGCAGTCGGTGCTCGTCCTGGTATCTCGCCTTTAGTGTTGTCGGCTGCTGTGCTCTCGACAAGTATAGAGAGTGGCCGAGATGACTTGTCGAATGAGGTACGAGAAGTGGTGAGCTGATCCAGAGACCTTCGGGGCTTGACCTGATCAAAAAACATACGCGAAGCCGATGGCTGGTCCAACGATTTGCGAGGATTTGGTGGCAGAGCATAGAGATCCAGGTTTTCGGGGTGGGCGAGATCATCTGGTGTACTTCCTGGCAGCTCCACGGGTACTGAATTGACAGATTGAGCTGTCTTCTCGTTAGCGGGTGGTCATGAGCTGGTGTATTGCAGACTTACTTTCTAGCTTCGCGCCCTCATGGTCTGACACAGTGATACTTGGTAGCGAGAGGTTTCTTTGGCTCAATCTCCACTTCTGCCTCGAGTATGGGCTTCGCAGAATATCTCTATCTTCCACTTGCAGCCACGGCTGGGCGGGAGCTTCGTACATACCAGGAATGATACCCGGCGTCTCTAGAGCTCTGGAGCCCACACCCATTTCAACCTCTCTCATATTGCTAATAGCAACCATAAGGCTTTGATGGCATATCGTGAGGGCATGCTCCCGAGAGAGAAGTTTTTGGTGATGAGTGAGAACCCAGTCAAACTTCTGTCTCATCTTGACTGTGCCGCCATCATCTCCGCTCACACCGACATTCTCGACGTAGACCCCAACCTCATTCAAAGCTTTCTGCGCATCAGCCAGGACATGCTCAATCCAATTCCATCGGTCGGGAAATGAGTCGTAATAATCCTCCACAACGGGGTTCGATAACAATCGTAAGGCTTCATCCAAGTCTTGCTGTACGCGTTGGATCAGGTTGACGAAGACGGCATTTTCGTCCGATACTTTGCCGAGTGAGGAGACAAAGTCAACAAAGTTGAAGACGGTTGATAGCGACATGAAAGCATTGCTAACGTTTTCCGATGATCTGGCAGCCATAGATTTTCGATCAATGCTCGTACGTTCAAAAGACTTGCGCTCTGTGACAGTCCTCTGGAAACGCTTTCGATCCACAGGTCTTGGCTTTACGGCGTAGCTGTCCGGCGGTTCGGTGAGTGGGGGCTGTTTGGTGTACAGGCTCTCCCTGAGAAACAAGCCTGCGCCTGGAATCATGTTGCCCAAGGTCCATTCGAAAAGTAATTGAGTTTGTGAAAAGTCGGGTGTGCAATACTGCTTGATGAAGACGGCCTAACGTAGGGGATGGAAAGTTGCGTTATGAGACACCAAACGTGACTCTGTGTGTCATTGATAGCATGTGACGCCGCAACGATGCATCGAAGGCTTTCAAGGAGTACTAAGAATGGACCTGAGTATCGGCTGAGGTAGAAGACGCAGTGGCTTGACCTACGTCTATGTCGTAGCCTCACGCCAATGATCGAACCTGAAGGCGAACGTGTAGGTGGGCGGAGCAGCGAGGTGCTTGCAGTAGACCGAGCAGAGAGACAACAGCAAGCGGGACAACATGAGCGATCCCCTCTGCGGAGGACAGCCCCGATCTTCACCGGTAGTGTGGGACGTCGCGCAGCCATAAGTGCTTGTTTATTGTCGGCAGGGTGCAGGTGCACAGTACATTCTGCCGGATGTAGCAAAGTTTACGCCAATAGGATGCCTTGGCGCAAAACACCTCTACTCCCGACTGCACTCAGCCTCGCCTGTGCCGCTTCCTGAACCTCAACATGAAACAGTCTTCCTGACGCCGCATCCTGATATGGGCCAAGCTAGGCTATGCCGAAGGTCGTCGATAAGGGTAGGAAAACGTTGGAAGACGTTACAGGGATAGAGGGAGATTCAAAGTACAGTTACAAATTAGATCATTATGTCATTACCGCCTGTAATCCAGTAATCATCCATCAAGAGTCCTGACAACTGCATCGCTGAATTGCCTTGGTGGCTTGACAGCTTCCCCGGTATCGTCAGATACTTGTAGGAGCGCGGGGAAGATGCACAAGCTTCCTGACTTGACTCCCTGTTCCTCCTTCCAATCAAATGTCCATGAGCTCGGGTGTGCAAACAGCGTGAATGCGAAGCTGGCGGCTCGTTTGAGGATCTCTTCAAGATTGCGAACACGCTGGTTATTGTCCATGCGTGAGTCTGCGTATGGTTGTAGAATCGCATCGAGCACGCTGAGTGCCGCCCCAATACTGTAACTGCGCGAATCGGAGGAGGAAAAGGAGTTCTGGCTGTAGGTCGATTGAAGAAGTTCCGCGGTGATTCTCCGCCAGTTTGCAAGGAATAGTGCATGGGCTAGAGAAATGTTAGTTAGCTGATCGTGCAGGTTTATTGCCCGACCGACTTACCTCGTGATGTGCCATCAGAATTAGACACAGTTTGGAAACACCTCGCGATCTCAGGCGGGAGAAAGGTGGTATCAGGGTCGGAATACAATTCCATTCGAGAGATCATGACCCATGCAATGACGAATCTCAAAGCGATGTCCCTTGTCTCAGGATGTCCTAGCAGAGTGCTCAGTGTTCCAGTTGAGATTGGAAGATTGTTTCCAAGCGCGTGAAGATCATCAAGATCTAAAAGGCCTGGGCTGATCGATCGATTGTGATAATAGCTTTGGACATGATTTTTGACGCTAGACTCCAGTTTCGCAATTTCACCGCTGATGGCTTTGTCTTCCGAAGGTTGTGGGAGAGCATTATCAAGGACCTTCGAGATGGGACTGCCGCTCTCAACTGATTGTGCTTTGACCACTGCAGCGGTCTTTTCACGAGGAAGGAATGCAAGCGCGCTGCCTTCATGATCCCTAGCATGCTGTTTCCGTTTGTAACGACCAAGACAGAACCAGACGAGAAAGCCAGCCAGGAGGGCTCCCACTAGTAGACATCCGATCGCCACACCAGCTACTGCTCCATTTGACAAGCCCTTGTGGCTCGCAATAGGGACTTTCGAAGGTGTCGAAGTTGCTGTCACTATTGCAGACGCATTCGATGTTGACTCTGGCCCTGTAGGGCTTGGAAGCGTAGATGGAGAGTTTTTAGTAGATGCAGTTGCTGAAGCACTAGAAGAGGTAGCGGAGCCATCAGTTGTTGTTGATATTCCAGGGGCTACCGTTTGCGGGGTGGCCGGCAGGTCTGACCAACTCGATGGGTCACTGGTATTTCCGCTTATTGTCGCGAAGTGGACTTGATTGATAGAACCCCCCACGGCATTGAGGCCAGAAGTCCAAAGAAAAAATCCATCATTGCCCAGTGCCGCCCATTGGCTCGTTGTGGGCGCTGGTAAGCCTAGAGTTATTATAGGCGGTCTGGTTGCCGTCGGGTCGATGAAATGCAACTCTGTCGTCTTATTGTAATCCGAATAGAACGTGACTGTCAGCGCTTTTGCTGAAACAGTCACTGGATATTCAAACACCGACGCCTGGTCCTTGAATTCTTGAGGTCTGTCGTCTCCTCCCATTGTCCCGTCCCTCTGTAGAGCTTCCAGGTTGCGATGTCAAGATCCGGTCGAGTCAGTGGAGTAGGAATATCACCTCAGAATGGAACCGCAGACTTGCGGTGCGCCAAAGTGCACAAGACAGTAAGATACTCAAACAGCGCGGCAGAGTACTGCGAGCGAGCGGACGAGATCCAACTCTGAAATGGGACGGTCGAGAAGAAGAGCGACCTGACAGTAGAGTTAGCGAGGATTTGCAGCCGGGCAACGTTGTATTATTTCAGCAAGGCGCTCCGCCTATGCTTCGTCGCGGCACAGAGAAACCGACACATCGAGCAACTATCAGCAAGCCTGGACTAATTAAAGGTAAGGATGGCTTTTGCTCAGCCCCTGCTTCCCTGCAGCAGACAACTTCCTAGCGAATCATCCGGGGCAGTAAGTATCGATAGGGACCTTTGTGAGAAAGGCAACCGCCACTGTGCCTCCTCCGGCGTGATGAACACGCATGATAACGCAAGTGTAGCGAATAGCTCACGCAGCGACTGGCTAGCCTCGCGTGCTCCTGGTTGAAAAGACCCTGCCCGGACAAGGCTGGCCCCCATGCTGCGTTGTACTTGGGGGCCACGGGCTGCAGATACCAAATAGAGGTCCTGCTGTGCCGCGAGGCTGTAACACGGGAGGGATGCAGTATATCGGTGTCTTATAGATCATCAGCCTGCCCAACAGCCGATTGACTACGACTGAACGACGGTACGCGAAGACTGAGAGAGCTCAAAGATGGAGAACGACGGCCAGAGACCACATATGATCATAGGAATCGACCTGGGGATGACCTGTACGTTAAGACGAGAAGAAAGAGTTCGGAGGGCGGGACGGAAGCGGCCCGGTTGGGCGCTTACGTCCGATTCGCTAGCCTTGTTTGCCAGCCTTGGCATCCTCCAGCCCTCCTTTTCCATCGTTCCCGAGGTCGTTCATCTGCTGACTCATCCAAGGTACTGGAGTCTCCTACACCAATCTCTCCATCGGCTCAGAGACCATTCGATGGATACAAACCTGGCCTGGTATTACACCGCGTGCACCATCCAAGGTGTAGACATCTTGCTGATTGTAATTGCAACTCGTAGGTCGCATGCAAGCCAACGAGAACAAAGTCCCCACCGTCGTTGTCTACCCAACCGGCCAATCTGAACCTTCATCGTGGGGGTTCCTGTCGGAAACCATAGCAGAGACCACAGCAGAGGATAAGGAGTACAAAGAATGGTTCAAGACATGCCTCGACCCTCTCAAGCTGCAGCAGAAGCAGCAAGAGGATCCCGAAGGAGCGCCTTCATCGCTCGTCGAGGTTGAGAAGTGGTACTACGACTATTTACACCGGATGTACGACTATATCGCCTTGAAACTTGGTCCTGAGATAGCCGGTGCAAATTGGAGTACTGCGAAGATCGAGTTCATCTTCTCAGTGCCTACAACATGGCCACCAGTGCCAACGGTTGAGAACTTCAGATCTATAGTGCATCGTGCCGGGTTCGGCTTGCACCCGCTTCATACGGTGACCATCGGCCTTACTGAGGCGGAGGCAGCAGCTGTTCATGTCTCGACAGAGGCGCCGGGGCTCTTCCGCGAGCGGGACATCCTCCTCGTCTGCGATGCTGGAGGTGGCACAACTGATCTCTCGGTTCTACGCGTTGCGAGGACCGTCAACCAAGCCATCACCCTCGAGCAGCTTGATGTGGTGTTTGGCGAAACGATCGGATCGGCAGCTATTGATTACGAGTTTGAGAAGCTAGTATACACCAGACTTGCGACAGCTCACAGCAGCGCTCCGTTACCAATTAATCCAGAGGACGCAGCATGGGAAATGATGAAGGGCAGAGACTTCCAAGCCGTTAAATGCGAGTATGGTTCTCCAGATGACACACCACTATTCTCTATCGGCATCCCGCGCGTGCAGCACTCATACAACTACCCTGATGTCGGTATCAAGAACGGGGAGATGACATTTGCACGCGAAGAGTTGCAGAAGCTCTTCGATAAGCAGATCGTGAAGCTATTCAACCTTATAGATACGCAGCTCGACTCTCTGTTCCGTAAGTACCCGGGCGAACAAGTTAGCCATGTCGTGCTCTCTGGTGGCCTCGGAAATTCGGCATACGTACAGTCCCAGCTTCGGAGGTACTACGAGATGTCACCGCGGCCGAATGCAAGGCAAATTGCTGTCCGAATAGCTCCCGATCCTCAGCTCGCAGTCTGCAAAGGCTTAGTAAGTGATCGTGTCCGCAAACTCCTCACATCACATTCTGTACTCGGCTGGCGCTGTTGTCGGGCTTCCTATGGCACAGTATGCAAGATATTATACGACAAGAACGATCCGACGCATAGGAACAAAGAACTCGTGCGAGACCCAATGAATGGCAAGCTCTATATCACGCAGGCCATCGCATGGTTTGTAAGAAAAGGTGAACCCGTCAGCGTGGATCAACCGATTGTCCATACATTCATCAAGAAGATCTCTCCTGGAGACCCACGACAGGCATTTCCGACAAGCGTTGTCGAATGCAATCTTGACGGGTGGCAGCTACCAGACCAGATGAACGCCGCTGTCCGGTTGCTGTGCGAGATCCAAAGCGATCTCACCGGCGCTGATGAGAGGAAATTCATTGAGAAGAATAAGCGGTTTTGGTCGCTGGGCAAGCACTACCTCAAAGTCGAGTATCAGGTCAAGGTGATCATCGGACCAGCGGACATTCGCTTCGAGCTCTGTAAGTGCATTCAAATTGAATCTCCAGAAACATTGCTGACCCTCTGAAAAGGGTTCGCAAATCAGAAGATGAGCAGAGATCATTCAATCAAAGTGGACTGGATACCAACAGCTACACCAGTGATACCATTCAGAAGAGCAGAATTACCTGATCAGGCTACGATAATGTCTGAGCAGTATACCAATGGTGAGAGGAAAGGGGGAAAGAAGAGCCCTATGAACTTCATCTCAATGGCGAAGAATGGAAAGTGGCCCGTGTATGGTTAGCTTAGCATGGATGTAGCAAGATCTTTCTATATTGGATCAATAAGCATCCATGCACGCACATCTCTTCTCCATCAGTCACGATTTTTTACAACAGATCCGTTCGATATTTCCATAGTTCTCATTGGAAGGAGAGAGTGCTTTGTGTTGATCCTACTAAAAGCCCGTTGTCCTTACTAAAAGCCCGTTGTCCTATCGTCATTACACTCTTCCAGAAGCCCACCACTCAACACCAGCATTACTGCTCAGCGAGGAGTAGCAGCAGGATCCGAAGCTTTCTTGCACCTCACCTCCCCGCACCACGAGTCCTGGAGATAATGTCTGAAGTCCTGCACCTCATCGTTCGGCTTGTCTTCGTCGCACGGCCCCCATGTTTGGCCCCTGCAGTCCCATTAGTCTTCGTACTACTTCGAATCGGTGTGAAGGTAGAGATGCTCCGACGAAATTGGGCTTTCCCTATGTTGGATGACGATGAGTACTTACGCGGTGGGCGAGAACTTCATGCACTGCTTCTGATTCTCGTTCTTAGGGCCATGAACTTCAGCGACTTTGCTCTCTTTCTCGGCGGGCGGGTAAGTGCTATGATCGTCAGATAGTGACAACAGTAAGATGAAGGAGCGTAGCGTACACTACGGGTGGATTGTCGGTCTTGCTGCCTTTGAGAGAGGTATCTTCAGCCGACTCTTCTGATGGCGTTCCATCTTGTCGAGGCAGTACAAAATCGGCCCCTACAGGAGTTGCAGCGTTGTTGAGAACGGTTGGGGCGTGCTCGACTGCGTTGCCTTGTCGCTCGTAGGGATGGGCTGAGACTATAGACACAAAGGTGGCCGCAATAACCGAGAGAACCTTCATATTGAGATTCTTGGGATATATACACGAAAGGAACGAGGACTTTGAGGGCAGAGAGCAGTAGAGAGTATAATTAGAATATAGCAGCAATGCTAGCGCGATACTTGAGAGAACAGAAGCAGCATGACAGAAAACTACTTGCGTCATAATGTGGATTGTTGAAGGCAGCATAGCTCTTTCTTTGGTTCTTGGTTTGCTGTTCCCTTGGTTCTGTTCCGCCCCTCGTTTTCTTTCTCGATGTGCGCATTTCTGCTATTCTTGTCCATGCTGCCGTCTCTTCTTCAACTTTTCGATATAATCCTACATGGAATCTTCGAAGAGACCCTGGCGAGCGTTATCGTCGTTCAGAGGCAGTGAGGACGAGTTCACGTGCCGGTACACTAGTCTCATCCAAGGTTTAGGGTCGTCAGTATCATCAAGCAACTCAACTCAATACTGGGGATTCCGATGTTGCGAACAATCGTCTCCCCTTATGCGATCGCCGCATGGCAAGCAAAGTCCGACGCCAAGGGTGCCTCCAAGCAATGCAATCGAGCTACCATCGCTATCATTGGTCGGTCGAGGGGCTGAAAGCGATCAGTAAGCGTGGAGAATTTTTGGACGAAACACCCACACTGAAACACTCTTTCCGCCTGCTTCCAATAGTTCCACCTCGAGGTTGTTACCCCATGGAGTCGATGCGCGAGCAGGAGATGGTTGGGCGAGGTTGTCGTCGTGCGACGTCGAGATGGAGCCCTTGCTAGGGTTGGAAGTACCTTGCATATCCGGAGCTGATTGAGGGCCAAATCTGTTGCATGGCTATCGGCTGTCGAACGTCAGCATCGAAAAGCGTCTGCAACCAGGAGAGAGCGAATTCAGCGGCGTGAGAGTGACGACCATGACCTGCTGGCTTCGCTGAAGGCAACGGTGCCTAGGTGCCACAAGGCTCGTAACTGCTCGTAATTTCCGCCGATCGCCAACGCTCTGTTGCTTTCTTTCTGGTACATTTAGTATTGTTCAGCCTTACTGTATTCCGCTGCTGACCTTGGCCCCAGCTGCCTGGGTCAGTCGCAGCTTCTGCCCGCATGTGGCTTCACACCTCGAATCTACCACATAGCGTGAAGGTCCAATGAAGATGCCTCAGCTCATCACCTCCTGTTACAGCCCTCAATTTGGAGAACGACGCTACATTCGGCATCAGCACCGATGCAGCCATATAATTATATTCTCCGTGCGCACACTTGAAATGCTGACGACTCCCCAAGTTTTGCCTTAGAGGTCGAGTCCATCCTGCCTTTTGGATACTCTCTCATAGCCTGACGGCTTTTCGTCACTCGTTCACCATGTTTTCTTTGACTCTGCCCGTCACCTTGTTTATTTCTGTCGTTACTGCGTCCTCCGACTTCAGCACTTTCTCGGATAAGAAATGCTCAACATCAATCGATAATATCAGTGGTCCAAATGGGTATCCAAACGGGACGTGTACTGCGTTCAACTTGAAAAACAACACCAGCTTCCAGCTCGTTGACCTTGATCCTGGCTGTGCGGGTGAGTTTCTTCCATCTCAGACCTACCTCAGCAACTAATGGGATCAGTCACACTGTATGGCCCCGACACCACCTCAGATCCGTGTTCTGCAGAGATACTTGCGGTCGCTGAAATTGCGACATGCTACAATTCGTCCTGGGTCTACTACAGTATTGATGGTTGCGACATCCCATCACAGATACCATCATCGAAGGCCTCATCATCAACACCTTTACCAACCTCAACCACGTTGTCAACAGTCTCTCTGCTCTCGACGACAACGACGACTACTGCTACGTCTAGTGCAAGTGCAAGCCCAAGTTCAGCGCCCCAAGCTGTCAATCACACCGGAGTCATCGTTGGAGGGGCTGTTGGCGGAGTTGCCGCCGTTGCTCTGGTCGCCATCGCCGTATTACTGTTTTTCCGCAAGCGAAAAACGTCACAGCCGAATTCATCTCCCGCCCCCACCTACGAGATGCCGAACGATAGACAAAGATTCGAGATTTCATATACAGAGAAGCCTGTTCAAACTGAGATGTACGCGCACGATGTCGCCTTGGAGATGGGGCGGAACAGCGTGTACGTTCCTCCAGCAGAACTATCTGGCGATACTGTTCCGGCAGAGGACAGGAAGTATGGCGTTTCAGACAAGTATGGTCTTGCCATATGAGGTGTTGGAAAGAAACATGTCACGAAACGTGATGCAGTCGGACATGGAGGAATAATGGGACTTCTATGACAGGATATCTGTGCGCAAAGGTGGACAGTCAGACACTTGCCGATGGCTCCTACCGACAGAGCTTCAGAGTACTCCTAGATACCACGGTTCTGAAACAATAAGAAATATCCTATATAATCATATCCCACTCGCTGGCTCATGTCGCGTGCAAACAGCCGCCATCATGTTGCGGGGCATGTGTTTCCACCAGCCAGACATGCCGACTTTCCGTACTGCGACAGTACACCTGCACTCTTACAAGTCAAGATTTGGAAACGAACGTCCCTCAAATTTCGGGGTTTTGACTATGTATTGCCGGATTGGGTTGCTGGCAGGGGAAATATCCAGCCCATGCTGACGGACCCAAATCCTGAAACGGAAGCGAGTACGACATGTACCTGGTGGCGAAAGCTTATTCTTATCTTCCCAGCGGTTGCATGGGCTGCGACTCTACTTCCTTTACTTAGGTAGATGAAGTAAGATGGGTTGCCGGTACACATGTTGGTCTATGTCGTGAAGCCGCACACCGACACCATTGATTGCATTACAGGATGAACACATCTTGAGATGAAAACGATAAATCTGCCGCCAATAGATTGGTGAAACCCACAATCGAAGTGCGCATCGACCGGTAATCCACTATCAGATACCCGGCATCGTATACTTTTAGCTAGTGAGCTATCGGGGAACATTGCCTTAATGAGGTCTGTATCTCTTCAGTAACTTAGTCGGTCTATTATAAAATACTCACGATTGTCACTTTATCCGGTTGATTTTCTATAGTGAACGATCTTTCAATACTTATTACCCGTAGCGTGCTCATCGCTCCAACTCCATCAGGCGCAGGATGAGGTGTCAGTCTACAAAACTACAGTAGCTTGACTGAATATGGGTTTTACCACATGTTGACATCTATAGGTAGTTAAAGTACAGCACAGCATCTTTTCCGGAGAAGGTAATCTATCCTCTGCTTCCCCAGATTCTGCTCAATAGCAGCTCGTAACGACCAGGACCAAAGACCGAGTAGCACACTGAGAAATACTGGCATTCTACTCCTTAGGGGGCACTGGTTATACTGCAAACTTAACGGGCACGTCCCATCTAAGTCTGTTCTGATTTCCGATTCTGCTCAATAATTCACAGATTAGTGGTGGGGTAGCGAAGCTAGCGCTTTGGAAAGAGTAATTCGTTCCGCTCTCCGGGTCGGACGAAGTTACCGAGGATGGGGTCGAAGAACGTCACTTGACAGCCCGTTGAAGATTTAAGTATTCGCTTTATGATCATGAGAAAGACACAACGTTGAACAACTTGTCGAAAAGTTAACATGCGCGACACAGTAAAAGGCAATACAAATGGGTTCTCCCATAACGGGACCAACGGCACAACCTCAAATTCTCTACCGTCGCGTCTCTTCTCCGTCAACGAAACACCCTCGCTGTCAGAC
This sequence comes from Lophiotrema nucula, assembly GCA_010015825.1. Lineage (NCBI taxonomy): Eukaryota > Fungi > Ascomycota > Dothideomycetes > Pleosporales > Lophiotremataceae > Lophiotrema > Lophiotrema nucula. The sequence goes on from ML977361.1 coordinate 106,833, forward strand.
TTCAAGACTCTCTGCACGGGCCCAAAGCCAGCACATTACTCTCTTTCCAGTTCGGTCATATCCAATGTGCCCGTCTACAACCTGCCCAATTATTCTAGTCTTACGACAGAGCAGAAAAATGCCCTTCAAGACGAATGGTACCACATCTTACTCTCAGGCCCCGGAGTTTTCGTCACCAAAAACCTCTATACAAACAAGGCTCTGCTCGAGAAAGTGAACGGATCATTTCAAAACATCATCGCGAGAGAAAAGCAAGCTTCTGGAAAGAAAGGCGACCATTTCGCAGGCTCAGGGCAAAACGACCGGATCTGGAATTCATTCTCCAAACACTGCGCTGAAGACCCGACATCGTTCCTCGAATACTATTCGAATCCGTACTTGCCGTTGATATCGGGAGCGTGGTTGGGTCCGCATCATAGACTGACGGCGCAAGTCAATATCGTCAAACCAGGCTCAAAACCGCAGATCTCGCATCGCGATTACCATCTCGGCTTCCAAGGCGCAGATTCCTGCTCGAAGTTCCCAAAAGCGTTGCAGGAAGCGAGCCAGTTCCTGACGCTGCAAGGTGCTGTCGCGCATTCAGATATGCCTGTCGAAAGCGGACCGACTCGTCTCCTCCCCTTCTCTCAGAAGTTCGAAGAAGGCTATATGGCGTACAGGCTCAAAGAGTTCCAAGACTACTTCTTAGAAAAGTACGTCTCTGTGGCGTTGGAAATGGGCGATGGGCTGTTCTTCAATCCAGCTTTGTTCCATGCTGCTGGCCAGAACGATTCGAAAGACGTTATGAGGTCGGCAAATCTGCTGCAGATTAGCAGTGCCTTTGGGAAACCAATGGAAACCATTGATACTTATCCTCTCATTGAAGCCTGTTGGAGTGAGTTGGTGGAGAGGTACAAGAAGGAGGGCTTAAGTGAAGAAGTACGGGCTTTTGTCGGCAATGCGGCTGAAGGATATCCGTTCCCGACGAACTTGGATCGGAGAGTTCCAGTGAGTGTGCTATAAAAGAATGTTCAGAGACTCCTACTAATGCGTCTTAGGAAACAGCTGGTATGGCGCCATCGAGTGAGCAGGACCTGCTGCTCAGAGGCTTGAAGGAAGGATGGTCGAAGACGAATGTGTTGCATCATATTCAGATGATGAGAGACGATTCCAAGGCGTAGTTGATATTTGTTCTCAGAAAGACTTGGGAGAACGCCGCCTGTCTTGGCTGATGTTGCTGCATCGTTGAATGCATACCAAGCTGTAGCTCTGTGTAAGTACCGGAACGGGGGTACAGATAGCAGCGTATCACAATTCTAAAAGTGCTGTAATTGTTTGAATCAGACCCCACTTCAGTGGTCTTTAGTAGACGAAGTGCTCCCACAGCGTAATCCTACGGTATTTGTACCCTTACTCAGGCAGTTGCCAACGCATTTCGCAAGCGTGATGCAGTTACAATGACTGCATAATAATTATACAAACTCAAATCCTAGTTCTCGAGTTGAAATTCTCAGAACGCTCAAATCTCGATAGCTACGAAAGGAACAATGGCTCCCGAGATTCGCAGTGGACGCAATTCCAAGTTTCATATTGTTAGTGTCATGCCCAATCACGTACCCAAGTTCCACAGGCAATATTAGTATGAACGCTTGTAATTATATCCATTATCACTCCAGAGAATCCGTCAATCCGTCAGTGTCCCCGTCCGAAGTTCCTTGTGAGCGGTTTCCACAGTTTTACCTGAGCATCGAAGTAGATGTCGATGCTAACGGGAAGAGCTTACGCCGCTGTTGCCCGTTGAAGCTGGTATTAACTTCGTTAATGTAGATAGTGTTTATAGCGTTTAAGTTTCTAATAAAAGATAAGATTATAAAATAGATAAGAGATAAAAGAGGTAAGTAAAAGATACATACTTGTAAACTAATTATATAAGATAAAATTTTAAGGTAACTTAGTTAATAGACTACTAGATAGGTTTATTAAGATTTACTTATTAAACTATAGTTATAAAGAGCTATTTAGCCCTTTACTTTTATAGAATACTATAAATACTATTAAGAGAGACTATAGTTACTTGTTTTTAATTTAGTTCGATAGAGAGACTACAGTTCAACTAGTTAAGCTAACTTTAATAACCTTCTATCACAGTAGATGTACACCGCTCCGAAAATAAGTCCTGCCAGCTGTGCCTAAGCATACGTCAGCAAGTTCATCTCATTCTTTAGAAACGATATTCACAACAGGTTGAACGCCTCGGACATGTGGTGATAACACTTTCGTGAAGAAATCTGCCAATCCCAACACCATGGCAGGATGCGGCTCCACCTTGACCATGGTGATTATCTGCCCGAGCGCTGATATGCATAACATATATTTAGCCTTTGTTCAGACTAGTAAGAGCCACTGAGGTCACCAGATGTTGTGATTGGGGTGTTTCGCACAGAACGCTGCCAGGACTGCGTACCCGGCTCCGGCAATGCCACATGTTCGGAGTAGGGTCGTTGGAAGCAATCTGGTAGGGAATGACGTCCTATAGACAATTCTCAGATGTTCGAGACCTGGAACGGCTAGTTTGGTCCCAGTGAGAGCGTGGGCTACGACACCAGAGAAAGCTGCAGCTCCAGCACAAAACGCCACAGTATGGAAGGCGCTGTCTTCGAATGGAGAGAGGTGAGTAGGAGACGGGTACTTGACTCACAGTGCGAGATAGAAATTCAAGGTGACTCAGATAGGTGGATTAAGATTTACTCGATAAACCGTTAGATAGGTTCGTTAATAGACTATAGTTATAGACGGCTGTTCGGTCCCTTACTATCGCAGAACACTCTTTTTTTAAACCTTCAAGAGAGACTACAGTTACGCCCTTTCGATTCAGTTCGATAGAGAGACTCCAGTTCACTAGTTGATCTGACTTCGATATTCTTCCTGTCTTCGAAAGTCCGACGCAAAGAAGGCGGAAACCAAAACAGTACATAGCAAGATACAACTATTGCGGTCGAATTCGTAGTTGCATGGACTGCACAAGGACCTCGCGCCGGTATTGCCAAGTACAGAAGCCAGCTCGTGCCGGTGACACTGAGCGTGAGGCTATCGGAATCCTTCCATCCCAACTTGAGTGTCGACCATATTTGGGACGGGGTTGTCCAGAAGGATTGTGGGTGTTCTGGGGTGTCGATCCAAGGCGACATTTCTGCGCTCACAACAGTGCTAGGCCGTTCGCGGGAGTCAACAACAGCGAGTAACACGTAAAGCCCGGTCCCAGCAAGTACAGCTGCCGTACAACGTCCCAGAGTGTCCTGGAGATGGGACTGGTTCTTTTCGTAGTACTCGTCGAGTACGTCTTGAGCTACTTCTTCTTCGTCTAGCTGTTCACTGAAAGAAGGAGGCGTATGTCCAAACTCATTTTGCTGCCCGCTCGATTGTTTCGTGCGTAGCCGCTGAGCCCCAACGTATTTACCCTTCTGTATAGGCTTAGGGGCATTCCTTGCTGTTGACTTGCACTGAATAGATGTGTGTGGCCACGTTACAGCGCGGGGTATACCGTGTCGCAAGAACAACAGGTTACGAGGTAACTGAAGTGATCGAATTGAATGCATTGAGCGCGAACCATGCCCCGCTAGTGCACGAAGCATATCGTAAAGTGAGTAAAGGAACTGAGGGATAGTACAAGATGAGGCGTAGGAGACAACGCGACGCGTTGGGGTGGGCAAAGGTCCCGAGTGTTACACGCGAGGTCTCACCGATCAGGTCCTTGCCAACCTTTCAATGGGTTGCGCCACACAGAGCATGATCTCGCACCGTTGATCATCACAGCAATCGTATACGCGAAGTTTCGGGAGCATTCACTCTTGATACAACGAAAAGGATAATAACATATCGCGTGTACCTGATAGCTGAGAATGACTTTTTATGCCACGACGCCGCCCAATGCATGTTGCCTAGAGCAAAAGTAATGGAGACACAATATGCGATGTATACCGCCCTGTCTGACATCACCAAATCATTCCGACATGCCCCCTTCTGCTTCGGGACTCTCCTGAGCTATAGGAGCAGGCGCGGGAGTTATGACTGGAATCTTGCGATCGAAGTCATGGATAATCGAGTCGATGCCGTCCAGCCCCAGCTTACCGAACATCTGCTAGTGCCTTGACTTTAACAGTGCACGCCTTGTACTGATCGTCCGGTATCTCACGACTGGAATTCCAACATCGTATTACTGAGCTAAAACGATGAGGATACATAGTCCACTGCTTGCCATTACCTCTTTGAACAAGCCAGATGTATTATGAGCCCAAGAGATCACCATACATGGCCGTACTCTTCCAAATCTTGCGCCTCCTGAGTAGTCGGAGCCCGAAAGCCGCAAGCAGGACATTTCCTCTTGAATGTCTCGTGCTCCATCACAGTGCTCACAGGAGGCACAGTCCTGGGGTACATAAGCGGGCCTAGACCTATCGGATTTCCTCCATCCATCCTCCAGTTCCACCTACTTGATTGTTTGATGTGGTAACGAAAGTCCTGGTCGCGATGATATGTATGCGGGTAGCGGCTCTTAATTTCCCTCGCTTGCTCTCTGTGATAGAACTCAAGGCCTTCGGCCATGTCCTCATTGCCTTCGCGCACTGCCATATGAGTCCTCTTCATATAATCGAGGTAACTCTCATTACCGCGCATCTCGACGGCCTCGAACAGCGTATTACCGCGGAAGTTTTGCCCAATTCGGTGGATGTACTTTTCACCCGGCTCCTCTGGTTGGCGCACGAGTAGGTGGTATTTGAGAGCGAGTTTGGTCCCAATGTCTAGGGTGCCTTCAGCCAGGTCGGGCAAGAGGCGGTTGTTGATGTCGTATATCGGTATGTCTGCTAGCTTAACGCCTCCGTAAGGTAGTTCAAACCGATTTGCCCAGTCGATGAAGGCTTCCTTGAGGCCAGGTGTTCGTTCCACATCGCCAGTATCGTGGAGCAGCAAGGGATACCATTCGGGAAGTTCGTCGATTGTATAGCCTTGGAATTCGCCAGAGGCGAGGCGAAATTTACCATCATTGGGCGGGACAGCTCTGGCAGCGATGTCTGGCGTGATTCCCAGGCTGTCGAGGATCTCTTGCTTGACCTCGGCCTCGTCGCGCTTGATGGGCGTTTGATGAGAGTGCACTGGGCCACTTTCGTTTTCGATAGGCGCATTTGCGACTGCGATCTCATTTTCTTCACGTTTGACGGGCACCTCGTTGACGTTCGCTTCCAAGGGTTCCGGCTTGATCTGCGGCTCAGCGAATGATCCTGGATGTGTCGTAGGAGGAGTAATCAGTCCATGAGAAGCTAAAGGGACGTTTTGCAACGAGTCGCTAGACTCATTTCTTTCCAACTTAACGGCCGGTTTCTTCAGCGACGGCGGTGGAGTCAACAGCCCTACACCAAACCTGGGCTGCGACGGACCAGGCTCTGGCGTTTCTTCCCGTTTGCGCTTCGTCGGCGAACCAGACGTTGCCATAGTGTTGTTAGATGTAAGACTGGGGGAATACCGTGCTAGTTGTATACAAACAAGCTAGATGCAAGTACGACGGGAGAAGGCGAGCGAGGGCGGGAGCGGGAACGAGACGATTTAAGTTTGGTACCCCACCAACAGAACCCTTGAACGCTATGGACGCCTCCACAGAACACTGCCAATGAAGACCGTAGTTAGCAGCCACTTCGGCGTCAACACAGCGTCCGACCCAGTCGAATGTGGAGTTCCAGAAACTGCTGGAACCCGTGGATAGAAATGGATTGTCCTAATTCGCTCCAGAGTCCGACTATATATATAAAACACCAGCCTTCTTGGTACAACACCAATCCTTGTGACACCACACCAGCCTTCGTACTACGATAATGACTCATACGATGGGCATTTGGACTACTCTGCGCTCAAGAATCGAGATCTCGTTTTGACTCCCCACGCTAGATTTTCATTGACATCTCAGATCAGGACTCAGTAGTGCGCTGTGAGCACCCATGTGTAGTCGGGCGTTGGGACTTACTAGGAACAGGCGATGGAAGCTAGACCCGACGCCAGGTTTCAAGGCACTGATCAGGCGTGGAATTATGTTGCTATTTACGCTGCAATCTTCCAGCAGCTTTCTCGCGAGGGTTGACTTCGACTCTTCATTTGACTTCGATTCCAGAATCGGCGAACACGGCTAGTCGTCCTGCCTCAAGCTTGGGTATCGTGCTCTGCGCTACCACCGCCGTGGTGTCATCCTTCTCCTCATTCTTCACAACCCGGGTGTCGGCCACTTTTACTACTCGAAGTGCGCAATTTGGACACATGCAGGACTTCTTATCACCTAGCCCCGTCGTTCACAATCATCGCACTCGCAAGGCAGGCCGCTTACCCTACCTTCAATTTTCTCGATCTTGAAGGTTATCGGGTACATCAACGGTCCCAAAGCAAGCGAAACATCATTCTACGATTGTACATGAACTATAAGAGACCGATCAGTCCACGGAACTTTGGCGGTCATTGCTTGCAGCTTAATCTCCGGTCCGTCATTTGGAAGCCTTGCGTAGAACAGTGTTTCGTAAAGTGTCGTGTTGCGAAGGAGACGCTCGTATAGACCCGATATAGTGAACGACGCGGCCGCCATATCTTCCAAAGTGGAACAAAGTACTGCTGAGAAAGAATGAAGGCCGGCAGGTGTTTCTCCACTGAAGCCACAAGCTATGAGAAATTCAAGGGAACCGGGGCCTTCATGTGTGGCTTGCCGAAATGCAGATCCGCTACTACATGTGTCTAGAATCACCAATGTGTTGAACGGAGAGTTCTCCAAGACTTTTTGCTGTTGACCCCAGTCAATCCGGTCGCCTTCGCAGTGGCTATCTGCTCTACAACGAACGTCAGCTACCACTGCAACTACACTCGGCTAAACGCGATCTACATCTCCTGTCTCTTGAAACTAACAGGATAGGGCAGTACTACTCTCGCCTCAGAATTCTTCTTAGCATCTCAATTTCCTTATTCTTTCGTGTGTCCTTCAAAACTGATTATTGCGAACAACTTACGAGTAGATGAAAATGCCTCTGCGGTCGTCCCGTTCTCTCGAATCATCTTTATGCGTACTACCCACTCCAACGTAGACTACAATTAGCAAACCTGGAATTGTGAGAAGATTAGCAATATGATTGGTCCAAATGTTCACTTCGGGACAAAGCTACCTTTATTTCGGCGGTGCTCCATTTCACTTCTCGCCAAAAACTGCGAGAGCTTGACAGCCGATTGTGTCTCTGGTATCAAGAACGGTTATGTATGGAAACCGTACTTCGTGCTGAAGACATCTTGATATCGCTCTATATCATGTTGTATGTTCATGTTGAACTGGTTGCGACGGTGTGACTCGCGGGGGCTGAAAGCCAGGAGCTTGGCAGCAACATGCTCTCTATCAGTGCTGGGACGAATGCGATCTGTCACAGACTGCAAATCTTGAAAGAAGTTTTCCATTTCGTCTTCAGCTGAAGTAGCGCGGAGGTTAGCACCCATGTTGAGAAACGTTGCATCAGAAACAATGGGAAGCAGAATCGACGCTGGTGTAGCAAAGAACAGAGAATGTCAGTAAAATCAGGATGCAGGCTCTACGGGCTTTCAAACCCCTTCTTGAAGCCATCCAATTGTGGCGCAGCCTGGTGCGCCTGCAGTAGACATTGCATCGGGGCTGCTCGGATTGGTTCAATGATGTCTCAGCCTCCACCACTAGCTGCAGCCAAGCGTGTATTCTTTCCATTCCATCTAGATGCACTGCACACAGTTATCATTTGTCTTCGAGCAGATGAAAGAAGAGAAATTAAGGCGGCACGGCGTGCTAAAACGACCAAATTCTCCAGAAATTGCGCGGTACAGGCGATTGCACGGACAGTATAACAAGCGGGCAGGTCTACTGCTCAATCGAGCCGCATCGGCCAGAAAAAGTCGAGCCAACTTCAACTGGGCTTCGAAAAGCATTGAGCGCAATAATAGCGTGACCTCGAAGTGACAGTTATGAGCGTGTCATATTCTAACGGTTTCGAAGAAGCACGATAAGAAAGAAGTCATTCATCCGTTATTATGTATAGTTGAAATATGGTACAGACTAGATGCGTTGGTGATCATCCTTTTTACGAATCGTAACCCCTCTGAAACTCCAAGCATAAAGCCTCATGCTTCAGAGCTCACAATACTCCCTTACTCCCAGAACTGAGCACCCAGCTCCTGACCCGTCAGGCTGAGGCTATCACCGTCAACGCCCAGCTTCTGCACTATCACACCAACAATATCCTTCTTGCTGCCCGTCTGCACATCGAGTCCTGAATCTCTTCTCTTCCCCTCCTTCGTCTCACCTCCAACCTCACGAATAACCTCATAGTTGCCGGCACCAACATCGACCAGACGTGCCCGTTTGTAGGAAGCATTGCTGACCTCACGTACGCCTGTGACGAAGCCAATCTCCTCGCCTTGGGAGACTTGTTCCTGGACCCACTTCGCCGCGGGTGGAGACTCCAGTGCCCTCTTCAAGCTTGCGCTAGCATCCTTGAGCAGCCTGATACGCATCTCCTCTGCCTCGATCGTGCCCACTTCGTTCTTTCCATCAGGCTTCTTCTGCACAAGACGTGTGCCGCCTAAGCTCTCTGTGAACTTGCCAGTGCTGGAGTCGACGAGAATGACGTCTTTGAACCAGCGTGTACCGATGTCGTCGTAATCACGGTCTTCGAGGGTCGTAGGGTTGAGCTTCGAGCTTTTGGTGACGAGTTGGCCGACTGGGAGGGAGTCCGCCGGGAGCGGGGTAGGGAGGATCGCGATCTCTGGTAGAGAAGAGAAGGACAGGCGACGGTCGGGGCGTGGGTGTCGAGACATAGTGGTCAATTGAGGGGCTGTGTCTTTATCATAGACTTCAGAAGCAGCTGGAGAAAGGTAGTAAGAGCTTGGATAGCTAGTATGAGCGATCAATTGAGCTGTATGTGGGAGACTCTGAAGCTAAAGCACTCTCTCGTGAGGGGTCATCAGCTGGGCTTTATGGTTCCCCTCATTCATGAACCTTGTGTTACGTTGGCACGCTTGCGGATCGACCGCTTCGTGCATCGACTTACGCATCATGGCATCTTCGCAATTTGCTCAGGTCACAAGTCACGCTGATCGGCTGATGTCGGAGAGCGGTGCCTGGGATGCGGTGAGCGATGATGAGTGGATGGGAGAATGAGGTGGTTCGATGGGTACAAGCTAATCACGCGTTGTGGATACGGAGTGAGGAGCTCGTGATATGGAGCGGCCGCAATCCTGTCAGCCCTGCGACTTCCGAGTCTTCTTCGTAGCACGGGACGTCGCGTGATGTATTGACGTTATTTACTTTATTTCGTCTATGTGCAGAGTTGTTTTAATATTACAAGCGAGAGTAGTTGTGTCTCTCAGAGTTTCTTCCTGCCTCCCATCAGCCCCATCCTCTCATCGTCCACCTGCAACTCACTTCTTCTGCTGTAGCAGTGCCACCATCTTCGCGAAACCCTCGAATTTTGCCGGTCCCTTCGGACTGATGAGCTCTTCGATATCCAACTCAGGATCGCCCTTCTTCATCGCAGTCCTATACGCCGGCCGGTCCGTACACCTCTTCAACCAGTCCAAAATGCCCTGATACTGGCTCAAGTCGAAGTTCTGAAACTTGCGCATCGTCGTGAATGAGAAGACGCTCATGACATCTGCGGCCGTGAATTCGTCACCTGCTAACCAAGTGTTCTCTGCAACGCGTTTGTTGAAGTGTGCAAGCGCGACGTGCAAACGGTCTTCCACCGTCTTGACGCGGAGGTTGGAGCTATCCTGCGTAACACCATATACAGTCATGACTCTACCAATCACGCCTTGGAAGTTGCTGTTGGAGAAGTGAAACCAGTAGAGGTAATCTGCGTAGTTGGGGTGGTCTGGCTTCAATGCTAACCGACCGTCTCCGTACTTGTTGATGATGTACTCGACGATGGCTCCTGATTCGCCTAGGATGAGTGGCTTTTCTGTATTCCCTGTGGCGTCCTCCAGCACAGGCGATGCGCCCATCGGATGAAGAGCTTTAAGGTCTGGAGGCGAGAAGAGGGGGTTTCGTTGATGGAGCTTGAGCTCGTATGGAATGTTGAGTTCTTCGAGCAGCCATGGTACGCGCTCGCCCTGCCCGACTTGGAGATGGTGGACTGTGAGGGAAGGCATGATGGGATCAGTTGATGTGCTTATCTTGAGATCTGATAGCGATTTGGAAGTCGTTTAAATAGTATTTGTAGATGTTGCTGCCTTCAAGGATTCTCGTCTTCTGAGAGACCGTACGGTACCCACATCAGGAAAGGTGGGGTACCTCGGCCGACCTCGTTCTAAACCCGATGACGCAGAGAAGCAATTTGATCAACTGCTGCCTACAACACCAAGTATCTCGCATGGCTAACTCCTTTAAGGAATCTATTGTATGCACAGGGCTCAATGCGCGAGATCTAGGGTTCAGGCGTCCTCTAAAACGTGAGTCATTGCTCGGTTTGCAGATATTGAGTCCACGAGACGCCTATACCGGGTCAACGAGATACCGAGGTACGTTATGTCGGAATAGATGGTACGCCATAGATATGTTGCACCTTGAAGATTTTTGGTGCCTCTCAGAATATAAGTTACAAACGCCCTTTTCGCTGAAATCAAATTCCCTAGACCGTGAAACAAAGCTGCATCTCTCGTATTGAAGTATCCTTTTCGCTGGTATCCGCTTGATGTGAGTCGCTCAATTTATAGACACTAACCCGTATGCGTACGAAACACTGGTGTCGACCATCTCCGACTTCTTCGCAGACATGCCTAGCTTCGGTGAGCTATTTTATCAGATCACATCTCCGATATACTCATTGCTCTTGTTGAACCTTACACTCTTCGCCAACAAATCCATCATCTCAAGATTCGTGCCTTCAACAGCAATCTTGAGCGCTGTGCGACTCTCTTCCGATGCTATCGAGGTCGCTATATGCGAAGGGGTATTCGCTAGCAGTGCCTCGACCACTTGTACTGAGTTTTTGCGGACTGCCTGGGTGAACAGAGCAACCCACATATCCGGCAAATTAGGGAAATGCTCCATTGCGTTTTGCACAAAGATATAACGCTTATACCGTACGCCATTGGATATGAAGTTGAACCACCTCAATGCCTCGCGCCGCATATAGAATGAATTCGGACAGAGCCTTGTTTCTCCAAGCTCAAGGACCATAGTGTTTCGATATCGAAGCAGGAGAAGTGCAAGGGTCTCATGACCATATTGAAGCGCGTATAGGATAGGCGTGTTGAAATCAATACATCCGAATGGAAACAAAGTAGGGTCGTCCAGTATCAGAGTGATAAGGTCCTGTTGACCTGCTCGTGCAGCGGCGCTTAAAGCCAGGTTTCTGGTTTGGACACTTCTCGTGATGTCCTTAGAAATCATCTCGCGAGTGAGATGTGTAAGTCCGTTTGCAGCAGCTGCCTGTATTGGATGTCCGAAGGCCACCGTGTCTCTTAGGATATCTCCACCAGCCTCTTGCAATGCCGTGATTGCCGCTGTGTCTTGAATGGAGATTGCGGCAATGAGCGCATTGCTAAGTCCATTTGTCAGAGTCATGTCCAAGCAAGGTCTTTTGTAGGTCCTCATGAGCGAAAATGGCCTGCTAGGTGAAGACTGTTCAGCCGTGGCTTCAGGATCTGGCGAGAGACATTCGATGACATCTATAAACTGCAACTTTCGCGCTGCTGCGATGGCAAGACTTTCCGTATATCGTTGCCGTTTGCTTGAGAAGTCTTCCACTACAGTTTCAAGAACATTCAGAGCTTCAGTAATCGTCTTGCAGAGGGACCGTCTTCCGGCGTCTTGGCTTTTGAGTTTCGTTAAAATGAGTCGCGCCGTGAAGATTGGGCCCATCGTAGCCGGCAAATCTGCGTCAACCTGCTTGGTTAATTCGAACATGGGATGCTCAAAGATTGTGCGCTGGACTTCCGCATCGAAAAGCTCTGTAACTTCTTAGTCTCATAATCGATGGCTTTTCTTGCGCTACTTACTACAGACAAGGCGAAGTTCTACAGCCTTTCGAATACCGAAGACAGAGACTGACTCTGTCAAAATGGCGTAGACCAGCTTGAGAGGTAGATCGAGGAGCCTCATCTTAAACCCTTCAATCTAACAGTCGACGCGATAGGAGCGATCGATTGGAGTAGTGAGTGGTTCCCTACTTATTGCCTCGAGGCCCTTTGAAGTCTAGCGGGAAATCTCGGGCAAGGCTCTGATCCCACGTCGCATGCAGATGTCTCTTACTAGAAGGTTTGAAGACAAATCAAATATGAGCAACGGTGAAATTAGACGGAACGAAATGCACCAGCATTACGCGTAACTAGGCAGCCTTTGGAGGCAGATGCGGGGTAATGGCACGCTCGAAGCACAAACTTACCCAGCAATTCAAGCACACTTCTTTTGCTCCAAAAAATACGAAGTATGATGTGCTTCAATATAGTTGGCCTTGAGAAAAGTGTCCACTAGACTGGTTGTGAGACCTCTTCTTTGTACAAGAAGCAGCCGGAAGGTTTCCACATCACATTGCGCAGAAAGGATGGAATGGACTTCATATCACTACAAGATAATCTTTTGCTTCCTTGTGATTGCACGCTGAGGACGGAAATCCTATTCCTTCACCTTCATATCATCCGGAAATGTCGCTTTGCCATTCTGGACAGCTACCATGTGGTATCTTCCCTAACTACGAAGTGACCAATTTTCGTGAAACATTGTTGCCCTGCGTTGGACTTGCCTCGTATGTAGCTGCTCGTTTGCTTCGTCTACGAGCCTACATATGACAGACTAAGAGGTACACTCAACGTTAACGGATACATGGAGCTCCGTATCGGGAGCCTTTGTTCGACATAAGAGTAAATCTGCATTCTTTTGACTTGTTCCTCCTTAGGATGCAGTCGAGCCACTAGTTCGATAGAACAGCCCCATTCAATCGTACGAAACATTCTCTCATCATGTTTGATTATGATGCGACCCTTTACAAGCTTAATTGAGGGGATATAGGCCTCATTGATAAGTGTTCACAACCAGTGTGTTGCGGCATCTTCCTCGAATGCAGTTCCGTGGTGCCTAACCGAGCGCCAGCACTGGTCTCTAGCAATTGCTCGCCCACATATCCCGTGACGCGTTTCGGCTCCGTACCGTGAACATCCTTGATCGGCGTGAACTTGCTCCCTTAATCATTCTTTGACGCCACTTCATCAATCTTAACGTCCTTCCAGAACATCAGTCCTCCAGGTGCAATTGCAAGAGGATTACCCTCTCCCATCCCACTCCACCCGTCCTGGACCTCAAATCCACATCTCTTATAGAAGTCTTCCTTGCCATCGCCGCTGATGACGCTCACACAGACGCCTTCTTTCTCGGCTTGTTCGAACCCCCATCTTACCAATGCTCTTCCTTGGCCTTGTTTGTGGAAGTTAGGATCTACAGCGAGGCTTTCCAGATACCACGATTCAGCCCGCTTGCCAGTCCACATATCGTCCAAATAGTGGTAAGAGCGCTCTATGATATCTTCGTGCTCAGCAGAAGCTGCTCGATTCGGCCATGTTCTCGCTTCTGCGTTGGTTTTGGCCTGTGTAAGCGGTTTAAGAAGTCGTCGGGGATCTCTTGAGCCAAGCTTCATGTTCGTCCTCCTAGCTTCGTCCCCGATCCTCGCCCATAGCGCAACACCCGTGATGACCTCTTCCCCACCCTTGTCCGTGACAACTGAGACAAGATAGATAAGACTCCAATCCCACCAATTTACCCTAGCCCTCCTCAGCCAATACAATTCGTTATCTTCCGGAAATTCGCGTCGATAAGGGTGTATAATATCGCCAAACAGTGCATCGTTCCAGAAAGCCTTCGTCAACAGTTTCGCAATCAAAGGTAGTTCGTGAAAGAGAGCGGGCCGGATAGTGAACGCCCGATGTTCCAGGCCATGGCGTGTCGATCGCGCGTCGTGCATGCTGATTATGGGAAAATCTTACACGACGTCCATCTCCCGTCCACGTTCTCCAACCTCAACTTTGAGTTCACCGTTGTAGCATGTCCCGGCCCTCGCAATCGGGACGAGACGAGCACGTAGCAGCGCCCATGAATCGCGCGAAGCCGGTGGAAGAAGAAAACATGGTGGTGTAGCGTGGGGTGTGGAACGCGAGGGACTCGGATAATTGAAATCGAGTGTAGCGAGCTCGAAGCCACATGCTGAGCAAGCTCGAGACTATCTCGCACCGTTAAAGCCTTTTGGGATTTGGCTGCAGAATCCGATAGTGTGAGACCGCCACGGCCAAGGCGTTTGATGGGCTGTGCCGTGGCAGCGGAAGACGGGAGGGGCAGGGGAAGGAAAGTTTGGACGCTTCGGGATCGCTTGGTGGGGGATGGAGATGGGACCTTTCGAGTGGTTCACGATAAGTCGCTTAGCTTTATCTGCTGATTTGGTGTGGGACGTGCTGCGATTGGCTTTTGGCCTTCCGGACGGTTTCAGAGGTCCTGAAGTGGCAGAAAGAAAACGCGAGCGGCTCGCGTTTTCTTTTGGCCAAATCCAACAAAACCGAGGTGCAAGTAGACTCAACAGAACACAGGTGCTGTAAGTGGCAAAAGATTTTTGCGAAACTCTCGCGAGGTTTTTATTATAGCTAAACTCGATAAAAAGATGCGTACAATTCGCCTGGCAGGGTAGAACTAGAGTAGAGTGCAGATAAGCCTAAGGGTTGGAGGCAACCAGCCTAGAAGCTGCACGTCTAGGATTGATGCTAAAGACTTTTATCGTACAACATGTAAAGCTCATAACATCGTTCAAGTAGATAAAGGCCCCAGTCAAGAGATCAGACCTATCCATCCAAACCAAACGCCATCCTTGATCTATCCATCGGCACGACACCAGTCCCACCGTAACTTCATAAGTACCGTCGGATCCGCATAGCAAATTGAAAGTGCTGATATGATCTGGCTCAAGTGTTAACCTGCCCACAATAACCCTTGCGATAATGTGTGACGGTACGATCCCTCGACTTTCAACTGCGCTGCCCTCATTATCGTAATCATCGCCGTTGTGTCCCTGCGTCGTCATGACGAACAGTCCACTGCACTTCTTTCTGAATAATCAGCTCTTGACTTCCTTCCCTCATGATATCGGAAAGCGGAGTAATCCTTCTATCTCTTGTGCTGCCCGTCGCGCTCCGTGATCCAAACGTAACATCGTCTCGTTCGCGAGTGCGTGCTCTGACCCCAGGTCGCGAGACCACTGCACCATTTGATGACGTCGCGTTCTGTAAACTCTCCAAAGGATAGGTGCCATTTGAACCGTACGCAGACCCATACCCGTCGAGATCGATTTCCATGCCGAAGCCCGAGTTGAAAGATCGCATGAAGGCCTTCAACGTTGGTATTGTAGCGGCAAGAAGAGACCAGAACAGCTCGAATTGCTGGTAGACGAGCGCGGGAATGATATCTTTCGACACATTATTGGAGTTGGCGTAGGAGGAAACGTAGTGCAGATGTGCAATTGCGAATCCGATGACGGGCAGGCGGAATCCGAACGCTACGATGACTTGAAGCTTTATATAGCCTTTCATCTGGATCGGCCAGATGAACAAAACGGGGAGTGTGACAAGTAGAACTTCTAGAAAGATGTCGAAAGCGGCAATGATCCGCCATCGAAGGACACGGTCCCCACATTGGCTCGAGATATTAATGAAGTTGGACGTGCTGCAAGACACGGATACCGCGACGATCGCGCCAATACCCCATGCTACCGTGAGGGCGAGCGTGGTGTTGCAGAGGATCCAAGATCTGCGGGTCGCTTTTATATCGCGTGTGAAGAGGCGAAGCATCAGGGCTGCGACTGAGCCTTTTGCAGCGGCAAGAGCGAGGATCAGGAATATTTGAGCTGCGAAAGTTGCCTAGACGGAAATTGTCAGCCATTGCCTCTATTCTTTCTCGTGTATCAGTTGGAAGTAGATTCATATTACCTTTCCAGCATCTTCAAGCTGCTGCGCGCTCAAAAGGTCGTTCGACTTGCCCAGTCCATGCTTCATCGCCAGGAACAGCGGCACCACCTGTCCTAGCTGGAGTACCTGCAGAAAGTGAGTTTAAGTCTCTCTATACCAGATCGCGAATCACATTACCGTGGCTACTGCAGCAGTGACATCGTCTGCCCCGAACAGGTTCCATTTGATATGAAGACGGACAACGATAACCAGGAGAGAGTAGATGAGACCAAGTATTGAAGCAATCCATAGATATCCAGAGTAGTTGTCTTCTGTGATCAAGGCGAAGCGATCACCTTCCCCAGGCGGTAGCTCAGTGGAGTCCATGACGGCAAAAACACTGACTGTCCAGTTCCAATCAAGGCCTCCTCATCATGTAATAAAGCTCGTACCTGACAGTCAACCATGTCAAAACGCGGGTCGTAGATATGGAACTAGAATGTGGATCAAAAGCATGGTTCGACGAGGCGGAAGCTGCCTCAGCCAATTATGGTACTCTTAGCGGGTAAAGAAAAAGGAAATGACGATCAGATATCAGCGCAAGGGGTTTCTGCTTTGCCATACCGGCCATACTGATCATGGCTGATGCTTGTGCCGGCTTGTGTCTCGTTGATAATGCATTGATGGCGGTCGCACGCTCTCGGTGGCGCTTCTTACCGCGTCTTGAGCTGAGATGTGGGGGTGTCGCACAAGCCCCTCCCTTGCTCGAGGTTGGAGTTGAATGCATACAGACACTGGCAACTTCGGAGTGCCTCCTTGCTATCGTAAAGCCACAAAACGCGTATCTTTTAAACTATTATAAGTAGCGATTAGCTTGGATCCTTACTTTACTGCGTCAAGTACCCGTTGTTGATCCCGACAGGGGGGCACTCCAGTGTCTGTAGCAATCGTGATCGTCCATCAATTCATTCTCGGGTCCAGCGGACTTTCCTGCGGAGCGATGCGGTTCGAGATGTCTTTTACGCTACTTTACCCTCAGTTTGGTACGTCTCCGGCGTACCGTTCACCTGTTTATTTCGCTTGCGTAATCCGTGCTGGGATTTTTGCATGAGCTGGACTGCCAGGGCGCGATGCCGCTTTCCTAGTCGTGCTTATGAGAGTAGTCGGATACAGGCCGTGTTCGCTCTGCCCTGAATGCTAAGCTTCGTATTCCAAGGAGGTTGGAGCGATGGCGTTCCCTTCGAGATACCATCCGCGCTAACGTCCCAGCAACTTGGTTATACCGCAGCCGAGCGTCTCCCCTCGTCTCCGCCCCGATATGATTGCCCGACGCTCACAGGTCTGGTTCACACTAACCCTCCATTAGCGTCTAACCGACCATTGCCCTGTCTCTATCAGCGCTGATCGCACCGGCCAGACTCAGTGCCGCCGTGGGTGGGCCCTTGTTACAACATGCAGAAAAAGCAATCCCTTTGCTCGACAGGACTCTCGCCAAAGTTTTCTACATTGGACCTTAATATGGCTCGGCCTCGGCGCTCGATCGGCGTATCTTGTCGAGGGCCTCCAGCCGTACTTCTACTCTGCAGGGAGCTGCGCGGTTGACCCCATATTCAACCAACGTGCGTGATATCGATATCGTTGCACCATGTCCGAGACTACTAAAGTACCAGTTGTCGAGGGTGAGCCCTATGATGTAGACATCACAGGTGAAGATGACAGCGAGATCACTGAGAAGAAGGGCACCAGTGCCGACAGGCATGCCATGTGGAGGATGGGTAAGGTGCAGGAGATGAGGGTAAGACGTACCAAATCATTGGGTTGAACATGCATCTGATTCAATGTAGCGAAACTTCCGATTCGTTTCCATATTCGGCTTTTCCATGATCCTCATGGCCAGTTGGGAGACGATGCTGGGAACGTCGACTATCGGTCTCATCGACGGTGGTACTGCCGGTCTGATATGGATGTACCTCATCTGCTGGATAGGCTTCATCTGTGTGAACACCAGCATGGCTGAGATGGGTTCAATGGCTCCTACTAGTGGAGGACAGTATCATTGGGTGAGTAGCAGCATTTTCATTGGTCTCTTAAGTATCGAGGTGTCTGACTATCAAACAGGTCAGCGAGTTCGCACCCCCACAACACCAAAAATTCCTCTCCTACATGATCGGCTGGCTCTGCGTCCTAGGCTGGCAAACCGGCGCCGCAAACACCGCCTACCTCGCAGGAACCCAGATCCAAGGCCTGATCGCGCTCAACAAGCCAGACTACAGCTTCGAAGCCTGGCACGGCACCCTCCTCGGTACGTACACCAACCATTAACCCAAATGCTAGATCTAAGAGACAATGTATTAATAGTCTATTGCCAGTCTTCGCCGTCTCAGCCTTCAACGTAATCTTCAACACCTTCCTCGCCAAAAAGCTGCCCCTAATTGAAGGCATCGTCCTGATCGTGCACATCTTCGGCTTCTTCGCCATCCTCGTCGTGCTCTGGGTCATGGGCCCCAAAGGCGACGCCCACGCCGTTTTCACTACCTTCAACGACTACGGCGGCTGGAACAACCTCGGCCTGTCCACCCTCTCTGGTCTCGTCGCCGTGGTCTTGCCGCTGCTGGGCGCGGATGCGGCGGTCCATATGTCCGAGGAGTTGAGGGATGCGAGTAAAACGCTGCCGAGGAGCATGATTTGGACGACGCTGATCAATGGGAGCACGGGGTGGATTATGTTGATTACGTTTTGTATGGTGCTTGGGAGTTTGGATGATGCGATTGGGTCGCCGACTAAACAAGCATACCTGTATGTTTTCTACAACGCGACGAAGTCGACGGCTGGAGCGTCAGTCATGGGTGCTCTCGTCATTACTATGGCGATATTCTGCAATCTGTCGATTACGGCGACGAGTTCGAGGCAGTTGTTTGCGTTCGCGAGAGACCAGGGCATTCCGTTTAGCAAGACCTTCGCATATGTAAGTGCCCACTCCAATTACTATTGTAATAGTGATGCTGGATGTCTTCTAACCCTCAACGTTCTAGGTGCACCCTAAATTCGACGTCCCGATCAATGCGATCTGCCTCTCCTTCCTCGTCTCCTGCCTCCTCTCGCTCATCAACCTCGGCTCCAGCGTTGCCCTGATGAACATCGCCTCGCTCTCCACCGCCGCCATCCTAGCTTCCTACATCGTCTCCATCTCTTGTGTCGCGCTCAAACGGATCCGGGGCCAGCCACTCCTACCGTCGAAATTCAAACTCGGACGCTGGGGTCTGCCGCTGAATATCGCGAGTTTGATCTTTTTGGTGTTTGTGTTTGTGTTCAGTTTCTTCCCCATGGGACCTAAGCCCACGCCAGCGGGAATGAATTGGAGTATTCTAATGTTTGGGGCGACGGTTCTGTTCTCCTTTGTTTATTACTACTTCGAGGGGAGGCATAACTATGCTGGTCCCGTGGCATATGTGAGGAAGTCGTCGTAGTGGTGGAGCTTCATAGATGAGAGAGTCGAGGCGAGCTGCATGTTTGGGTAGCTAGATGGTGCATAGCGTGTGGTCGTCGTGAGCATGTCGGTTCCCGGGAAGTCAATGAAATCAATGAAATCAAATGACTTACGTACGTTACATGTATTCGTTTTGTGATGGCTGAAAGACTTCACTGACATGTAGGAGGCTCCCTGGGGAATTGTTCTTGCTTTGACGTTGATGGGGTCGAACTGCGGTATCACAAGCAAGCGTGGTGGTAGGACGATTTAGGCTAGAACGATCGATTGCTTTTGCCCTACTTTTCTGGTCGCCTTTTCTGATCATAATGCCCTGAATCGCCAAAGTCATGATGCAGTTAAGGTGCTATAACCCTGCTGCTGTCTTCTTCTCCGATCTTTCGCGGCCACGAAGACATCCCCACCCCCCTAAAACGGGCCAAACTTTCATAGCTTCGATCCACCATACATTCATTCATTCTCCCCCTTCTCAAATTTTTTTGCCCGCTCCTCCTCCCTCTTCCTCTCCCTCTCCTTGACCAACTCCGGCGGCGAATCCTCAATCAAATCGCTGTCATTGCTCAACCCGCTCCACTTCGGCAGACCATCCGGAACATCCATGACCCTCTGTCCATAGAACATATGGCAGCGGGGTTTAAACGCAGCCTTGTCCTCATCGGTCTTCAGGTGAATCAAAGAAGGGAAGAGGAGTATCATATTCCGGCCTTCGTCCATGATGGGCGAGTGGCAGTATGAGCACCGGACTTTGCAGGGGAGCTTGTGCTCGATGGATTTATCGGTAGGGTCATACCACTCGAGATCATGATGTCCATGCGAAAAGTTTATATCCTCTTTGTGGAAGATTGCTGCCCATTGGAAGGGTGCAGCGTGTTGGGTTTGGCAGGTCGTGCAATGGCAGAGTTTCGAGTCCAGAGGTTCAGCCCGGCTTAGTTGGTACTGGACTTTTCCGCAGTGGCAGTTGGCTTCGTACTTGACGTCGAAGCCCTCGGCTTTGTCGTGAACTTTGTACGGTGCGCGCTGTTTCCATTCGGAGACGCCTTCGGTCTCTCCGCCGCGGTTCTGCTCTTGGCCGCGCTCTTGACCTTGTTCCTTGGCCATAATGTCGTTGGGTCTGGGTGAAGTTGTAGAATGGAAAGCGAATTGAGGTCGCGTGCTGAGGATTGTAGCTCCAGGTGACGATGCAAGACGGCTGCGGATAGGAAGACGAGTCAATGAGTTGTAGATTGATCTTGAAGGTGCAATTGAGCGGAGGCAAGACATCAGAATTGCTTTGTGGGAGAAAGCAAAGGCATGGGATGCGGCTTATGGATGGCATTTTGTCAATTCCGCATGGGGTGGATTAAAATCGCATGTTGACGTCACCATTACGGACACGGACACGCCAACACATGACACCGCATCGCGTAACGAAGCGCAATCGCACCGATGCAGGGGATGGATGAGCTATTCCTAGCTTGTCCCAGAATATTTGTTGATGATGGTTGTCTCTTCGTTTGATATCTTGAACGCTCACAACATGCAATAGCTACTTGCTTCTTACAGCGCTTGTTCCCAATGATTTGACCCAGAACCATACGTACGCCTGACAATGCTTCACGCACCTTTCAGAAGTCTCTGCGCTTCCTTCGTACTAAGACCAAAGACGTTAATTAAGTAATCGAGCCTGTGTACTACGTTAGCCCGATCTAATTCTCCAAGATCTGTGGATCTTACTTTATGTCCCCCGCAATCCTCCGCTTGACTAGCTCGAACTCCTCTTCGCACTTTTCTCTTGCCATCATCTGCCGTTTCGTGTTGATTGTCTTGGCTCTTATCTTGAACCTGCCGCTGACAGGTCGATGGTCGGAAACCCGTACGGTGTCGTGCCTTCGGTATTCGGTCTGCTTTATCCTGCCCATGCCTCTGTACAACAAGCGATCGCACCAGGCCGGTGACCGTCTCTTTTCTGAGGTGTCATATCTATCCGTCCCGACATCGTACTTGTATGTTGGCGCGAAATTGATAGGTGCTTCATTGAACGCGCGAAGTCTGAATCCAGGATTGCGCTTCCGACTCAGAAGGAGCTGGTCACGATCGAGCAGTTTTGCGAGGTTGCCTTGCTGGACAGCATCAATCACGGTATTTCGAGGCATTGCGTCGATGCGGTAGTTGAGGTCGCCGTTTAGAATGCAAATCTCGTGATCCAGGATCATTGATCCGTCACCGCCCCCAACGAAGAAGTCTGCGCGGTCAGAGGGCGAGCGGTTACGAGGAAGCGCTTCAGTCTCCATGATGGATGCGATGTCGTTGTTCCTGTGTACCGTCTGCGTTTGACCAGCTGCAAGATGACAATTGATGAAGCAGAGAGAAGAATCATCGATGAAGAATCGGACAATGAGAGCGCCTTTATTGCCGTATCGACCACCCATGCCAAGTTTGACTTCGGCAGCGCAGACATCTCGAATTTTCATGCGTTCTGAAGTTTTGACGAATACGCAGGTGAAGAGGCCGATGAGGTTGGCGGTATGGAGGAGCGTGTAGTTCTCTCTGGGCATGTGCTCATCAATTGAGCGGATGAGATGGTCTTTCCACGCACGATATTGGTGGCTCATATGTTCGGTATCAGTGACGTCCTTCTTCTTGCTCTTCTTGAAAAAGTTTTTGGCTGTAACTTTCTTGTCTTCTAGATCTACCAGCTCTTGGAAACCAAAGACAAAGATGTCGGGAGGGTCATGTGGCTGCAACAGGTCCCGGAAGAAGTTTCGATCTTGTTCGTCGTGTCGAAGACTTGTAGGTTTCGAGGCGCCGGCGTTCCACGTCATCACCACCGCGGATACTTCTCGGAAGTCGCAGAACTCATTGTCATGTTGCTGCATTTGGGATTCTGGGATCGTCAGCGAGTGAACCAACAAATTAAAAAGAATTGCTGACATACCTAGCCAGTCGTCTTTCAGCATGCCATCCCAGATACGCAGCGTCTTGTCTTCGATGCCTAAAGATGCGACTTGCAACCTGTCAAGCTTCCAGATACTCGTTCGGTCCGGATTGATCCCAGCAATGGCACCATCGTGGGCTTTCCAGTCCTTCATCACCCTCCAAGGCGTACAACTTGTATCGTAAACGTAGATCATGCCAGTAATGTAGCCCGCCCAGAGATGGTCACCTACGCCGGCAAGAGAGCTGATCTTGTAGAGACTGACGTTAACAATGCCCAGACAGCCAAAACCTTTCTTAGCATATATGGACACTTTTCCGTCTATGTGCCCAAAGTATATCCTGTCGGGCTGGCTACTGAGTATTGCGCCCGACGTGACTTCGCCAGCATTGGGCTGCGAAAATGCGCCCTGGGAGACTTGCTGGAAGAAGTTGTTATCACCAGTTCGCTGAAAAACGCGAATCTCCTTCCCAAAGGCCATCCATAACTGGGTGCCAGATATCAGAGAGAACGTATGCCCTCTAGGCACACGGAAAGTATTCGGTGTTTGTGCTAGGGTCGGAGAGCCGGTGTCGTCAGGTGGCCAGATCTTGAGTTGCCCATCATCGTCCAGCGACCACATTTCGGACGCATAGCGGAAGATTTTGATCACAGCTGCTCGCGGATGAGCATTGGATTTGGTGTAGACAACGCTCTGTGTGGGAATGTCGAGCTCGTGCATTTCGCCCGTGTTCATTCCGAGCCACACCCGTTTCCCTTCATCGTCGACATCTTTTGCCGGACGAAATGCAACAGAAGTCGCCTTGACTGTGTCGCCATGGCTCAAGCTCATCAACAACTCGCCATTTAGTAGACTCCATACTCTTGTCACATAGCCAGTCGTACATATGTATTCTCCGCATATTGCAAACAGCTTGGTATCATACTTCGTTGGTATTATACCAGGACCCTTGCCGAATATTGGGGGTCTTCGATTCGCTTGTGAAGAATCCGGGTAGTCGGTCAAAGCAGGTGCAGACTTGTCGCCTGGTGCCTCTGCTTCGTCGGAGTCGTAATTGTTCGACACAGCAACCTGTTGAGGGGTAGGGCGCCTCATCTCGCCAGATTTCCGCGGCGGTGGTGGTTCAGGAGGCTGTAATGCCTTCTCTGGTATCGGCGCTGGGGCTGACGATGCAGCAGCAAAAGTCTGTGTGCGTTTTGGGGGTGGCATAAACTTGTTAGTCGCTTCTGCTGCCATCTGCGACGGCCTAAATGTGTCCATTGAGCGTCTGACCGGCGGCTCATGGGGTGCGTTCCTGGGTACTACCATGCTCTTCCTCAGCTCCATGTTGTCTCTCCGCTGGGGCAATGCTGGGCGATCCTCAGGTAGGTCACCTGTGATTGGTGTTGTCACAATCTTCTTCAATGGCTGATTTGCTAATATACGAGGTTCTGAAGGAGGGAGTTTGTCAGCCACAGAGTGGTGCACAGGTGGAGGAGGGAAGTAGCTGTCACTTCTGGCGGGTGTTTTATGTTTGGAGAGTCCTGGGACTGCTGAAGGACTGCCTTCGCTACTACTGGGAGGCGTGCTAAACGGCGATACTCGCTCATCGTTGCCATCATGTGAAGGTTCTGGTGCCAAAGTTGCTCTCGCATTTGATTCAACTGAGTGTGATTTACTGCTTAGGATCTTTGGCTTCCCGGCGCGATTTATTGGCGGAGGTACACTTGCGGCAGAGGGCGTTTTCTGATGACCAAACTTTTGTGGATCGCCTGGGGACGCCAGTCCTATCGTTGACTGCAAGAAAGGAGTCTGCTTTCCCTCGATCGCTGGAGTAGTATTTCGACTTGGGATCTTGAAAGGCTTTGCGCCATTGGAGTGTGGTAAAGATGGGCTGTTTGACACCGATTCTCCAAAGCTATGCGCGAGCACTCTCGATGGTGTAGGCGAGTGTATTGGTGTTTCGGTCTTGGGCGGCGACCGTGGCGACTGTACCATCACCTTGGGTGGTGACCTCGTCTTCGACCGAGGAGGAGAGAACGTTACCATGGACGTGGGTCGCGGCTTTGGTGTGCTCCATGGTGCATGCAGTGTCCTCCCTCTAGGAGTAACCGACCCAGTCCCGTTGAAGTCAGAAAGGTGAGGCGTCCCAGCGCGCGACCCGTTCTCCCTCGGAATGTCCAACGACATCCTTCCATCAGCCCGTCTGCGATCGTCTTGCGTGCATAACCGGTCGGCGTGGCTGGGGGAGGGCTGTGTTGGGGGAGCTGCTGCTGCTGGCGACTTATTTGCGCTCAACATGTTCTCGAAGTGGCTACGGAGCGAGGACACTGGCTTCTACACTTGGTGTTAGCATGTCCTACAGCGAAGGACGTGGTCCACTCACGATGGACGAGCCATCTGTGTTCTCCTCCGCCATTGGGTCCATGTTGGATGCCTCCTCGTCAGCCAACGCCTGGATCTACTTCAAAGACGCTCATCGACCGCCCAAGCGCAAATATCATTGAGCCCCGGGCGCAATTTTGGAAGAATGGGCAGGCCTTGGCCGCAACGAAGTCATTCAAGGCGGGCCTCCGTCGCACGGGCGTGCAGAGCCAGGGACTCGGAAGGGTAGAAATAGGAGTCCAGCAGCGTATTCCTGAGAAGTGAAGCGACCGTACGGCGAGGTTTGGGTTTCTAAGAATGCTGGACAAACGAGTACGCGGGGGTTGGCGGGGAGTGCCTGGGTCGCAGAGTGTTTCAGAGAATGGCCAGCAAGCAGGTCTGCTGTTGTTTGGCGGTGCAGGAGAGGCTCCGAGGCCAGTGAGTGTGAGCGGCAGCGGCGAGGGAAGAATGAGCAAGGCCTCGTGCGTGATGTCGCCTCGGACACGCTTTGGATGTTGTGGCTGACGTCTCATTCACTGGCCAGGTGCAGTCACAGTGGGCCTTGGCTGCAGCCACCCCACCGCCGCGCAAATCCTACACGCCTTGCAGAACCCTGTCAACATCATCGCAGGGCTCAGGCACGCCGAGCATACACGCGACTGTCGCATACAGAACCTGCACACCAGCTGCGTCTGCGAATTGTGCCCAGCGTGCGTCGTCATGTGGTGAGTACACGCGGCGTGCAATCTCACAACCCCGCAAAGACCTCCGCGCTGACCGTCCCGCAGTAAACACGTCCTCAACGCCCAGGTAGCCATCCGCTCGCCATGTTGTGAGTCCCGCCACGCCCCTTCCGTCGGTCGTTGTAGTAACCTTAGCAGGCCGAAAATGGTTCGACTGCGCCGAGTGCCATGCAGAGACGGCCGACCATACGCTGCAGCAGAGCTTTGACATGACATTCGCCTGCAAGAAGTGCAAAAAGTGCTTCCGGAAAGACGCGCACGAATTTGAGGAGAGGTACAACAATGGACAGCCCGAGCTGCGTGAGATGTACTAACTTATTCTAGCGACGAGTACTGCCCGCATTGCGACAACCATTTCGTCCTAGACGCGGTGACGCCCAAGGCTTCGCTGCAGGTCGAAGGCGAAGACGTTCGAGTCGATGCACGAATGCTGAAGGACGACCGTGTAAAGGGCGAAGAGCAACGGACCATCTTCAACGTCAAGGATGCAGCAGACAGGTTAGGATGAGGAGGACATAGGGGCTACACATCTAGATCTAGGCAGCACTAGTGTTAGGCGTATCTGTCTATCCCCGTGGTCCTCTGCAGTCTACGCACAATGAGCATACCAACGGGAGGTCAGAGCTAGGAAGTGCCAGCTATGCAGTATTTTGGGCACTGGTTGTACGCATATGTAGTGTACAGATCCCACAAGGTCTACATCCGGACGCCAATGCTATTCATGCGCTTGTCCATCAGTCGTAGCTCCTCTTCATGCTCCAGAGCCTGATCCTTCGCCAGCTGGTCGCGTTGGAATGGACTGGCCAGAAGCTGCGCCGCGTCCAGGTCTCCTGTTTGCAGCCTCCTCTTGCTTCTCCGTGTTGATGTTCTCGACGTACTTCTCGATATCCTCCACCGGCAGCATCTCAATCGGCTTGCCTGGTGCCATGACCGCGATCTCGATGTTCTTCGCGCCCGTCTGTACGACCTCAAGCAACGACTTGACGGTCAGCTTGATTGTCTCCTCTCGGTCGAGGTCGGTCTTGTGGTTTCGCTCAAGGAACTCGCGCACGGTCTTGCTGGATCGACCAATTGCGTTCGCTTTCCTGCAGGTTGATTAGGCACCATCACGATGTAAGTGAGAAGTTTGAAACGCCCTACCATGCTGAGTAGATGCCAGAGGGCTCGGTCTGGTACAGCCGAGGGGTTTTGTCGTTGGGGTCGAAGCCCACGATCAGCGTACTGATACCGAACGGTCGGACACCACCGCTCTGGGTGTACCTCTGCTGAACACCTGCTACATATTTCGTGATGTACTCTATCGACACGGGGTCCTCGACCGTCAGGCGATGTGATTGTGCCTCTAAGCGCGCCTTGTCGACGAGAATGCGGGCATCTGCGTTCAATCCGGCGAAAGCGAGGGCAACATGCGTGTCAACGAGGCAGATCTTCGAAGGGGTGATTCGTGTATCCTGGAGTTTCATCGCAGATCGCTTTTCACATCCTAAAACTACGATGTCCTTGCCCTTGACAGCGACGGCGCAGGTACCTATCAAAGATCAGTCAGCGGACGTTGTGAAGTGCGTCAAGGCATATCATACCTCGCTTCACAGCCTCAAGAGCATACTCGACCTGGAACACATGTCCATCAGGACTGAAGACTGTACAGAAACATGTATTAGCTCAGCTCGAACATGTCGGACACAGAATGTTTACCTGACAGAGCTCGGTCGTAGCCCGATGCCATGGTGGTGGATCACACGGGGAGGTATCTGAGGAAGGCGATGAGCTATTGGGGCGTTCGATAGCGTATAGGGTTCGAGAAGAGGCGTAGTGCGCTGGATTTGGTGGTGTAGCTGGCCGCCGGAGCTCTGAGAGCTTGCGTCGTGGTTTCCGCCTACAGCTCGCCAAGGAAGGCGCGTGCCACCCCTGTCACCGTGGATGACCTAATCTCGAATTTGGCTATCACGCAAAGTCGCCTTCGACCTCTTCCCCCACTTCTTTCCTTTTTCCCTACCATTGATTCTCATGGCGACTTCCTACAGATTTGCGGCTTCGTTGCGAAGGGCCTCGTTAACTTCAAGAGCTCCAGCACGCTTTCAGAAATTGAGACCTGCATCTCAAGTTCGATGGACCGGAAATACGTCAGCGACGTCGGAGCCGCATCAACCAGATAACAAGGGAACTGTAAAAGGCGCACCTGCACCTGCAAAAGCCGTCAAATTCACCTCTGAAACGTACGACCGTCACTTCCGAATTGGAACATGATCGCTCATGCCAAGCAGATACCCTGAACTTCAACGAAACAGTAAATTCACAAACCTGACCCAAGAACACGTAGACTGGTTCAAGAATCTTCTTGGTTCGGAATCTGCTGTAATAGATGGCCTATCGAAAGATGCAAGTGCGGATATTGAACCTTTCAACAGCGACTGGATGCGCAAGTACCGTGGACACGCTAAGCTTGTCGTTAAGCCGCAATCAACTGAAGAAGTGAGCAAGATCCTGAAGTACTGTAATGAGAATATGCTCGCCGTCGTTCCGCAAGGTGGCAACACTGGTCTCGTAGGAGGCTCTGTGCCAGTCTTTGATGAGATAGTAATCAATCTTGCAAAGATGGACAAGATAAGATCGTTCGACCAGGTCTCTGGTATTCTTGTTGCCGACGCTGGTGTCATCCTCGAGGTTGCAGATAATTATCTAGCTGAGAAGAAACACATCTTTCCTCTCGACCTGGGCGCCAAAGGCTCATGCCAGATCGGAGGCAACGTTGCGACTAATGCTGGAGGTCTTAGATTACTGCGATATGGCAGTCTTCACGGAAATGTCTTGGGCATCGAAGCTGTTCTCCCAGACGGCACCATCGTAGACGACCTCTCGAAGCTAAGAAAGAACAACACCGGATACGACATCAAGCAACTTTTCATCGGCGGCGAAGGAACGATCGGTATCATAACGGCGATCTCGATTCTCTGCCCCCAGCGGTCCGAGGCCGTCAACGTCGCCTACTTCGGTCTAGAAAGCTACGACAAGGCGCAAGAAGCTTTCAGGGAAGCCAAGAAGTATCTTGGTGAGATCCTCTCCGCGTTCGAGATGATGGACGGCAGAAGCCAGAATCTGTTTAAGAAAGCCTCGGGAAAGAAGCTGCCTCTAGAAGAAGAGCATCCTTTCTACTGCCTGATCGAGACGAGCGGGTCGAATACAGATCACGACAGCGAGGTTTGATCCTCTAAACCCCAGAGTCCGATGTAGCCTAACCCTCCCCAGAAACTGCAAAACTTCCTCGAACACGTGATGGAATCAGGTATTGTCTCTGACGGCGTCCTGGCCCAAGATCAGACCCAAATCGGCGAGCTCTGGGGTTGCCGAGAAGGCGTCCCTGAGCATCTCGGCCACTGGGGTGGGGTGTACAAATACGATCTCTCCATACCTATATCGGAAATGTACGACCTAGTTAACGCGACAAGAGAGCGTCTCACTAAGGCCGGTCTTGTTGGAGACGATGAGTCGCATCCTGCCGTAGACGTCGTTGGCTACGGTCACATGGGTGACGCAAACTTGCATCTGAACGTACCTGTAAGGAGATATGACAAGGCTGTAGAGAAAGAGCTAGAGCCTTTCGTGTACGAGTGGGTCCAGAAAAGAAACGGCTCGATCAGCGCCGAGCATGGACTTGGTATCGCGAAGAAACCCTTCATTGGATATAGTAGGAACGGCACTTTCCTCAAGCTCATGAAGCAGATCAAAGATCTGTACGATCCAGTAAGTGTTCCCATCCTCAGGCGAAAATTATATATTGACAGCTACAGAACGGCATAATGAATCCGTACAAGTACATATAGAAGCGATCTAGACTGTAGCATATGTTGTATTTGCATATCATCAACCTCGTCTGCCTGATCGCTCATTCCTTCGTCCTCTCCTCATTTACACCATGCAACAGGTCCTAACACCATCTGCCCCTAACCCAAGGCCTGCTGAAAAGCACCATCGGTAATAAGACCACCAAGATAAATTTCTTCTCTTGGCCTATACAAGAGTAAATCTACCAAATCTAGGAGTACCTATTAACTTCCTAACCGAGCTCAAAGTAGTCCGGAGCACGGGACAAGCCCGCCTGCTTCATCTTCCCCTCCTCCAGCAACTTCACCGCATTCCCCTCATATATCTTCCCCCTCTCTTCCTCCCCAAACAAATCCTCCAACCCGTCCTTCATCCGTTCCGCAAACTGCCTCACAAACACCGTCCGCGTAAACGGGAAATCACTCCCATACAACAACCTCTCAGCCCCAATATCATATCCCTGCACGAACGCTTTCAGTTGCCCGGCACCACCAGTCTCGCCATCGAAGACCAAGCCTGCAAGGTCGAAGTAGAATTGGGACTCTAGTTGTTGGCGCAGGGTAGTCGAAGAGAGTTTGCGGCCGCCTGGGACGACGTGCGAGAACTGCACGAAGCGGGACCAGAGCGGTGGTAAGCAGCCGCCGACATGTGGGATGATGAATTTCATATTCGGACACTGGTCTACTGTCCCGCTGATGAAGAGATTGACGAACATCCTGGCAGTGTCGAAGAAGAACTCGAACATGGGGATGGGATACGTGTCGCCGAATGGTAGGGCGTCTGCCGTCGCTGAGGCATCTCCGACTTTGGGATCACACTTTATGCAGGGTTTTGTGGGGTGAATGAAGACTGTTGCGCCTACGGTGTTCAGTCTCTCGAAGATGGGTGCGAGTTCTGGAGAGCCGAGATAGTGGCCGTGGTAGTTCGACATCAGTCCAAACCCATCAGCGCCCTCCTGAATCGCAACATCGACCTCTTCCAACGCTGCTTCAACATCCGGCAGTGGCAATGACGCCCAAAATCCGAATTTGTCGGGGTACTTCTTCTTCAAATTCGCCGCATACGCATTACAATGCCGCGTCAATGTCTTCCCTAGTTCGTCTTTTCCGGGGCTGACGTGGGTGCCAGGTGAGCTGATGCTGAGAATTGATTTGGTGACGTTGGCTTTCTCCATCATGTCCAAGTGCGCTTCGACGGACCAGGGTGGGATGGCGGGCATGCCGTCGACTTTCTCGTGGCCATTGTCGAGGAGGGCTTGGTGGTAGTCTGGCGGGAGGAAGTGGGAGTGCACGTCTATTCGAGGGGGCAGGTCGTGTGGCATCTTGGAGGGTGGAGTTGCTAGGAAAGTTCGGACTAGGTGTCAAGATGTGATTATCCTGCCAATGTGCGATGAGAATTCTTAGGTTTGTAGCGATTGAGGGTTTTGTTGGTATACTATTTCAGGAGTTTCTGGACATTCCTTAAGGGACCTATCTTGATATCTTGCCTGATCTGGTTACAGTGAGGTTATCGATTAAACAGCTGAAGATGCTTGGGATGCCAGTAAAGATAGCGCTTGGAAGCTGTTATATCCCTTCGTACTGCACCTAACCGAACGGTTCCAACTCGCTCTTCACGCTCCGGGACTGCATGATTCGGTACCCCGCGAGCTGGTCCGAAGCACCTCGCACCATGGCCCATCTTCAGCACCAATCCCCTCACTCGTGTGACACCAGCCACTGTGGCGGCCAAAGCACCAGCCGCGATCTCGCCGATCTTCCTGCCCCACATTGCATCTTGCCCGCGCGACCCTTCCGCACACGCAAACTTTCACCACCTGGGCGATGACTGCACGGTCTCAACGCTACATAAGCAAGCTCGTACCGCCTGCTTGGGACCACTACAGCCACTATGGAGAAGATTACGGATAAGATTGCGGGGCTGGGAAAAGATGCGAACTACTTTTCTCTGGAGTTCTTTCCGCCGAAGACGGCCATGGTGAGTCTTCTCGAAGTTCTGTAGCTATTCAAGAGGCTGCAACTAGATAAGGATGAAGGAGACTAACTGGTATTATATAGGGCTTCGCAAACCTACAGACTCGACTTGAGCGCATGAGCCAGGCCCTCCGACCGCTGTTTGTGACTGTTACTTGGGGAGCTGGCGGATCAACTGCACAGAAGTCCCTCGAGCTCGCCGAGATATGCCAGAGGCAATTGGGCCTGACGACATGCCTCCACCTCACCTGCACGAACATGAGCCGATCGCTCGTCGACGAGGCCCTCGAACAAGCCAAGGTCTTGGGGATAAGGAACATACTCGCGCTCCGTGGTGACGCGCCGCGAAGTGAGGAGTATAGGGAAGAAGGAGCACCGCCAGAGGAAGACTCGAATAAGGATTTTACGTGGGCGATCGATCTGGTCAGGTACATCAGGAAGCAGTACGGGGACTACTTCTGCATAGGCGTCGCAGCGTATCCTGAGGGACATTCAGACGAGTCGCACCCGGAGCACCAGAGCGTCGAGCATGATCTACCGTACCTGATCGAGAAAGTCAAGGCTGGCGCAGACTTCCTCATGACGCAACTGTTCTTCGATGTCGAAGCATACGATAGGGCGGAGAAGCTGTGGAGAGAGCATGAGAGTGGCGCGTTGAAGACCATACCAATAATACCTGGGTTGATGCCGATTCAGAGCTACGCGATACTACGACGAACAACAAAGTTAAGTCATGCCAAGCTACCAGCGGATATACTGGCGAGACTGGACGCCGTGAAGGGAGATGACGAGCTGGTAAAGCAGGTTGGTGTCAAGATCTTGAGCGAGATCGTGGAACATTTGCAGTCGCGACCGGACACCTGCAGAAGAGGCTTCCACTTCTATACCCTCAACCTCGAGAAGGCTGTATCGCACATCGTAGAAGACACGAAGCTGATCCCACCTACCTTCATCGAAGACGATGAGGAGGCTATTGTCGATATGGGCCCTGGTTCTCCGATCCCGATATCTATTTCACCACCAGAGGGCGGTTCTAGTCGCGGGCGGAGGCGACTATCATCAGTCAATTCGGGTCCTCGCAATCGCGTTGTGGTCTCCCGCCCCTCAAAGTCCAGTAACGCATCCTACGAAGCTCCTGAAACCGAAGCCGGCATACCCAAGGGCCCTATCAACTCTCGGGCGAACACTCTGGCCATATCAGAAGGCGAAGGCTCACTAGGCCGCGAAGCAACTTGGGACGACTTCCCCAACGGCCGCTGGGGCGACGCACGCTCACCTGCTTTCGGCGAGATAGACGGTTATGGTCCTACTCTCCATGTCTCCACTCCGCAAGCCCTCAAACTCTGGGGTCACCCCGTTGAACGCGCCGACATCTCCTCAATCTTCAAGAAACATCTTATCGGCGAGCTAGAAGCGCTACCTTGGTCCGAGCAAGGTCTGTCGCCTGAGACATCGACAATAAGTAAAGAACTACTGGCTCTCATCGACAAAGGCTGGTGGAGCGTAGCATCGCAGCCCGCAGTCAACGGGGTCAAGTCTACCGATTCAGTGTTTGGTTGGGGACCCAAGAACGGCTACGTCTTCCAGAAACCGTTTATCGAACTCTTCATCCCGTCCAAGGACTTCCATAAACTACTTCCCCGACTCACTGCCCACGAGCAGATCACGTACTTTGCTGGAAACGCGGCCGGAGACTTTGAAGCGAGCGATGAGAATGGTGTGAATCCGGTTACTTGGGGTACGTTCGCAGGCAAGGAGATCATCACGCCTACTATTATCGAGTCGGTCAGTTTCAAGAGCTGGTTGGATGAGGCATACAGCATCTGGAGGGAGTGGCAGAGGATATACCCGCCACGAAGTCAAACTGCGAAGCTGCTAGGGGAGATAAGGGAGGATGTCTGGCTTGTCAATATTATTTGGGGTGACTTTGTTGAAGGTCAAGGCTTGTGGGAGTTCTTGATGGCGGATTAGGTGTTGGAGCATCGTTGGCTGCATAGCTTTATCGGGACAGCCCGCGTCAACACGTGCTTGACTTAGGTTAGCGATCGCGCCGAAGGTGAACACCACACATTAGATTGGTATAATGAATCCTAGTCCGTGCCCGTAGGAATCGATTGCATCGGGCAATGTGCTATTGCAAGGTGTAGAACCGTGAACCGTTGGTCTGTGCTTACCCCTCATTGTACACCTCGGCATCGTCTCGTCTGACGTCGATTCGAACTACAGACCTTCCGATCGGAGCATCATCAAACTTGACTAGCCGGGATTGTTTTCTGATTGAAGTCGAGACCATGTCTTTCCTTTCAAAGTCACGTTCTGTTCCTACCATAGAGTTCAAATATAGAAGGAGCTGGAGCTAGGACATCCACAACATTGAGAACCTCGAAGCAGCACTTCAGCATTGGCCATATCACAAAATTGAAAGAGCTTGGAATATAGAGCCAGATTCACCAAAATGCCGTCCGAATCACCCTTCAAAATCGACATCCCAGCAACAGATCTCCTAAGCTATCTCTTCCCACCTTCCCAGCCAGCTTCCGACAAGCCAATATGGATAGATGCAGATGACACCACCAATTCCCTTTCACCACGGCAGCTTCTCCAATGGGCGCAAAGACTGGGCCTCGGGCTTCAAAAACTTGGTCTCCAGAAGCAAGATGTGGTCATGGTGTACTCGCAAAACCACATCTTCATGCCAGTAGCTTATATGGGTATCTCAGGATGTGGGTGCATCTTTAGTGGATGCAATCCAGCCTACGGCGTTGAAGAGGTGGTATTCCAGATCCAGAATACGGACTGTAAAGTTATACTCGTTGAGCCCGCTCTGCTTTCTACTCTAATGAACGCCGCCTCCAAGACGAACTTTCCTAAGGAGCGGATATTCCTGTTCAGCGACTCGAAAAACACGCCAATTGATGAAGTACAGGACTTTCGGTCTTTCCTCCCTAGTGAGAAGGAAGCAGAGTCCTGGACCTGGCACACACTGTCCGCCGATGAATCTCGAACAACAGTCACCGCCCTCAACTACAGTTCCGGCACCACAGGACTCCCAAAAGGCGTCATGATCTCGCACCAAAACGTCATCGCGAACGTCGAGCAAAGCATCTACATGCGAGATCTCGAACAACCTTACTCGCCTCAAAACCGACCTCAAGAGCGCTGGCTAGGCTTCCTACCACTATACCACGCCTACGGCCAACTATGGAGCATCGTAGCCGCCGCAAGAACAGGCAGCCCATGCTACTTCATGCGCTCCTTCAACTACCTCAAATTCCTGGAGAATATTCAAAAACACCGCATAACGCATATCCAGACCGCGCCCCCCGTCCTCGTCATGCTCGCCAAACGCCCAGAAACGCCGTCCTACGATCTCAGCTCCCTCCAGAATATCTTGTGTGGCGCAGCGCCGCTAAGTAAAGAACTCCAGAACGAAGTCAGCGCGAAATGTGGGTTGAAGGTTGTCCAGACTTGGGGCATGACGGAAGTAACTTGCTCTTGTCTGCATGTCCCCGGAGGGCGCGACGATAGAAGTGGATCTGTGGGATATATCGATCCTAACGCGACTATCAAGCTCATCGACGACGCTGGGAACGAAGTTGGCCCCGGCGAGAGAGGCGAGATCCATGTTAAAGGTCCGAATGTGTGCCTAGGCTACTGGGGAAACGAGGAAGCTACGAAAGAGACGTTCGATTCTGAGGGGTTTCTGAAGACGGGAGATGTGGCGGTTAGGGATGAGGAGGGCTGGCATTGGATTGTGGATCGGAAGAAAGAGCTCATCAAAGTCAAAGGCTTTCAAGTCGCACCCGCCGAATTGGAGGCACTTCTTCTAGAGCATGAGCATGTTGCTGATGCGGCGGTCTGTGCACTACAACTGTAAGTCGCCTCCCTCTACCTTCACTCCCTCATCTTCATCTCATTGTGATACAGCGAACACGAGGAGCACCCGCGAGCCTACGTCTCCCTGAAATCCCAGCATAAAGACTCCTCGTCTGAAAGCTCGATCGAGAGCTGGGTCTCGGAACGTGTAGCTAAACATAAGCAACTTACTGGCGGCGTAGTTTTTATTGAAGAGGTACCTAAGTCGCCCAGCGGAAAGATCCAGCGCAAAGTGCTAAGAGACTGGGCGAAGAAGGATGCGGAGGGGTGGAAGAAGAGGAGGGAGGGCGCGAAGTTGTAGTGTTTGGGTATGCAGTTGAGGTTTGTATATATTTGGAAGCGATGCTCTAGTAACCATAAATCAATCTCGAAGGCGGTTGTGCGTCAAAGCGTTTATTTGTGATGCTGTGGATTGTATCTAAGGCCCCTGCGCGTCTTTATGTATCTGGCTTACTGATATCGTTATAGTAGGCCATTGCAGCGTCGAGTGCCTCTATAACCAATTCCTGTACGCCACTTCCAGCGCAATTCTACTTTCAACACTTCCCCTCACTCTAACACATCCCCATCAAACTCGCCATCCCACTCTGTACACTCCCCATCCCGTCATCATCGTCCAACAACTCATCAATCTTCTCCACGCTCCGAATCCGCCAAAAAGCCTGCGCGCCATCCGCAAACCTCTTCGAGATATCACCCACCTCCTCCGCGGGACACGCCGCGAAGCAAAGCCTGAAGCAGTTGAACGAATCATTCACCCTGATCTCCTCCGTCGGCGAGAAAATATTCCCCGGCGCAACAAGACACAGATACGGTTTCTGCGTCCAGAACACCCACAGCGCCTGACTCAACCGCGAGGCCGGGACCTGTTTCCGCAACGGATGCGACGAGAAGTCGAAGCGCACCCACACAAACATGCCGCCGAGCGGCCTCACAAAATCGTAAATCTGGTCCTTTTTGACGACGGCCCATTCGTCCTCCTCGCCCGCGACCGCGCTGAGCGAAGTCCGGCGTCCGGATTTGACGACGAATTTCCCCGTGTCCAGCGCGTCGCACATGATGTTCATTCGGCGCTCGTAGTTCCCGCGTAGGCCCTCGAGCCAGCGCACCCAGCCGTCGACTTTCCAACCACTGCCGTCCGCGGCACCGCCTCGGCCTGGGTCGTCTGAGGATTGCGGACCCATGATGAGTTCGGCGATCATGGACTGCACGAAGCCGGAGGGTTGCTGTGTCGACGTCTCCGTGATGCGGAGGATGCGTTCCACGAGTGCGGGCTGGGCGGTGATCCAACCTAGGCGGCATCCTGGCGCGACGGTTTTGGAGAAGGTGTCGAGACGCACGACGCGGCCTTGGTAGTCGACGGAGAGGTAGGAGGGGATGAGGGAGTCGAGGAAGGGGAAGCCGGAGGAGACGGCGGGTTTGGGGGCGAGTGCGGTGGTGGGGGATGAGGTTGGGAATTGGAGGTACCAGTATGGGTCTGAGTGTGGCTAGATTAGTGTACGTGTTGTGGTGAGTGTGGGAAGGAAGAGGGCTTACCGTCTTCGATGATGATGATGTCGTATTTTACGCAGAGGGTGTAGATTTCCTTTCGGCGCGCTACGCTCAGTGTTCCACTTGTAGGGTTTTGACCGATGGTGACGGTGTACATGAGATGTGGACGCCTTCCTTTGCTGAAGTCCCAATTGTCGAGGACATCTTCCAGCCCGCCTTTGCCCGTGGCGACCATGCCTTCATCATCGATCACAACAGGCACGATATTCAGTCCTCGAGGCCGCGCCGTCTGTACCGCGTTCATGTAGCAGTACTGCTCCGTCAAGAGACCTGGCTTCTCATCGATAGGGTCATGGGACTCTGACCACTCATTACTCAGAGCCTGAATCGTCTTCGAGAAGCCATCTGTAGATCCACAAGTCAAGATGACTTCCGGTCCCTCTTTATACGGTACGAAAGGATGGAGGTTGTTCCGTGTGAACTGCCGAATGAAGTAGTACAGCGCTGGGTATCCTTGAGCTTGTCCGTACTGCAGCGCTGACTTCAGATCGATCATCTTCAGCGGGTCTGCAACGTTTGCATCGTGAGGGACCACGAGACGCGACGCTTGTGGGCCATCTTTCGACTTCGAGGTGAGTTCGTCTGGGTTGGAAGAGGAGGACGCGGGAGGGTCGACGGGCTTATTAGGTGTTGGCTTCCATCGGTTTGGTAGAGCTACTTTGGCTTCGAGGGTATCGTAAGGGAAGTACTTGTCGTTGGGGAGCCCTGATCAAGAGTCAATTTGAGAGAGCGCAACGTACGAATAAGCTTTTGCGATTGATAGCTTCATGATATGGGGATATTGTCGCTGATGCTGACGTTCATGTCTAGAGGCAAATTTCCCTTTCTTTCAAGGCAACTACACCCACTACAATTATGTGAAATCTGTCTTACCTCCAGCTAATTGAGCAATGCCAGGAATCGAGAAGTATTTGTAAAACTTCTTGACGCTTGAGGCATCGCGCGCCCGCGTGCTTCGTGAGATGTGGTGGGACAGATCTACGGGTTCCGAGAAACTGGATGGGTCCAACGTGTAAGCGTCCTGCATCTTGAAGAATACAAGTGACTAGTAATTTCGGGAATACAAGCTTCTAAAGAACGATTCTATCGCGACATAGAGGGGAGGAATGGCGAAAGACTTAGGTGGGGATTCCCCTCCGGCCGTTTCGTCCGCGTAGCTCCCACGCCCTATCGTACACGCCGCATCATTGCTTTGATTGATAAGAGATCGCGGCCAACTCGGTACATGGAGCTGCCGACTTTGGTTAGCTGCTGCGAACGATGAGTGAACAGTTCACAGGCCTCGAGTATGTCTATCGTGCCATCGCTGAGTTTATACCATTCATACTTCCCGCACGACTCACCTTCGGCGCAACTCTGTTCGAAATATCCCCTTCGAAGCAGTGCTGGCCCCGCGGACCCGGCTACGTCACGATTCGTTGAGCTGTGAAGGTCGCCATCCTCGATGGCTGTTGAACAGACTTCCTTTGTTAGCGGCCAAGACACGTGAAGAAGTGCCAACCACCCTTAGAACGTGTCAATCATCAAAATTGACGGGCTTGACTTCATTGTTCTCCATTCAATGGACCATGGAACGTAGGGCTGAAACTCTCCTAGCGCGGAACACTGCCGGGCGGGAATGTAAGATGGGGCCGACATACGCGCATGCAGGGCGACGATGCAGGTGCCGGAGCTCTTTCATCACTCTTCAACACCAGCACCCTTCAACCCCTCGCCTCTCTATGCTTCCGTATCCTTTGTACATACGCGCATGATTCTGCTAGCAATCGACATTTCTACCTCTCGTTTCTCTTGAGCAACCTCTATCCCACATCTTACGGCGCAGCTTGCCAAACCTTCCGTACATAGAAACCGCCAAAGTGTCTCGCCCAACCTCGCGCCACGAGCTCGACGAAGTCCCCGGCATGGTGCCGCGGGACGACCTTGACGATGAGGACTTTCCTCCTCAAGTCTACCGTGACGACGAGGACGCTAGCGTCCATTCTCACGAATCCGCGACCTCCGATGCCGTCCTCATAAACGGCTCCGAAGCCTCCGACGAATACGACTCCCCTCAAGAGCCTTATCATGCGAACAAGTACATACACCCGCGCTTTCAGCGATACTGGGCAGCTACGGTGAAGTGGGTGAAGGGACCGCAGCCTCCGAGACCTTGGAAGATCCGACCGTTCTTCCCAGCCGTACAAACCGCGCCTATAAAGTTCATAAACAACTACTTCCCGAAGCGCAAGCACAAAGTCATACTGTTGATTTTCTTCTACTTCTGCTGGTTCTTGTCCTTCAGTCTGGTCTTGCATCGGTCGGCGTTTGCAGCGGACATCCCAGGCTATGGAAGTCCGGTGCACATACGTTGCACCGACAGATTTTGGAACGACGGAAATGGCTGTGGTCTTAATGGTGACCTCTGCCGACCGTTCGAGAACAGCTCGATGCCTTTTCGCTGCCCGGCAAATTGCAAGCGGGTGCAGCTCCTCAATTCACATGCAGTAGGCGACCAGGAGCCTGTATATCGACCTCTCGTTGTCGGTGGCCCGACAGATGAGGAGGAGAGCTTGAAAAATACGTACTACCGAGCTGACTCGTTCATTTGCGGTGCAGCTATCCATGCAGGGTACGTATACACTTGGGACTTTGCTTCACGACCAGAAGCCCTTCAGGCTCCAAGATCCACTCCACTCCACCATGAAATCGCATGCTGAAGCGCTTCCGTGGCTCGAGATGAGAGTGCCTACTTGAGTGTGATGCTAATTGTACCTCGTAGTTTCATCAATGACCAATCTGGTGGCTGTGGGGTTGTCTCTATTGTTGGCGAGAGGAGCCATTATCCCAGCGTGAACAAGAATCACATCAAGAGCATCAAGTTCGACTCGTACTTCCCTAAATCGTTCTCCTTCCTCGAGGGCACAAGGTCGAAATGCCGAGACTTGCGCTGGCCTCTGCTTGCAGTATCGCTAACATTCACCATTCTACTCTCGCTCTTCACGACTTCGCCTGCTGTGTTCTTCCCCTCGGTATTTTTCGGCATCTTTTTCCACGTTGCGCTCGCATCGGATCCGCCAAATCTTACAGACTACTACGCCATCGTCAGCATCGCTTTGGGTCGGTTCCTTCCTGCCAGTTTCTGCATGTTCGCAGTGTACAAGTACTGTGTACAGAGACAGCAGCAGGGTCTCCATGCTCAGATCGAGAAAACTGTGCTCTGGCTGGGCGGTTGTTGGGTTGGTGCGCTGAACAACTACACTTTCGACAAGATTCCAATTGAGCGATTGACCCCCCATGACATCAAGCAACAGCCAGGCGCAATCCCAGCATTAATCATCGTAGTCCTGTCGCTGTTTTGTATCGCTCTCGGGCAGGCCTGGGCATTACGGGTAGAAGGACGCCTACCCCGATACCTTGCCATCTATGGGATCTTTGTTGCTACCCTTCTAGCTCTGGTAGCGGTGCCAAAGATGAATGTGCGCATTCATCATTATATTCTTGGCCTCTTACTAGTGCCTGGAACAGCAATGCAGAACAGGCCTAGCCTACTATTTCAGGGCATCCTTGTCGGTCTCTTCATAAACGGGATCGCTCGATGGGGTTTCGACAGCATCCTGCAAACACCAAACGAACTGCGTGGCGACGCGAACCTTGGAACTTTGTTACCCCTGCTTGCGCCTCCTATCATCAACAATAACTTTGGCTTGAACATCCGGCCAAACATTACATTCGAGTGGGATCTACCTTTCCCAAAGTTTTACGACGGTCTTAGCATCTTGGTGAACGATGTGGAAAGGTACAGAGGGTACGAAGACAGGGAAGAGAGTTCTTTCACATGGGTCCGTCACGACGAAGACTTGCCTGACTACTTCCGGTTCGCGTACATGACCGGTACCGGAACAGGTGACTACACAAAGGCTGGCAAGTGGCGTGTAGATGGAGGTTGGAAAGCACCGAAGCCTGGAGCTTCGTGAAGCGTGTATCTCGACGTGTCGTTTTGTGCTTGCTATGGCCGTTCAGCAAAGCATTCGTACAAGTGGGATTGCGACTTTGGCACTTATACCCTCAGTCTTGGATTCATCGGAAGCATTGCATCGTTCACAGCATAGACAATCGCAAGCATCGTGCTTACCTGATTGCGCAGATTTTCGCACGTGGCAGAGCGAAAGCAAGAAGTCGCAACGCAGCTTTTCTTGCAACCCGCCTCAACTGCTCACTTTCTAGTGTCTTCGATTTCGCCCATTGATTCTCTCTCTTGCAACTACAGCACCTTTCTCCCTACTTCTTGCTGATATGATAGCACGTTTTACAGTCTAGTCGTGTTGGGTGGTTCCGCTCTCGGAACGACATCCCCATTTCAGAGTGAGCCACTCAAAAACAGACGGTCTGCAAGAGCCGATCCGAGAGAGTACCAGTATACAATTACCAATCAACAGCATACAGCCTTGCGGCAATTCTGAATAGGACATTGCCGGTTCCATCAGGCTCTAAGGCATCGTCGATGGTTGTACAGTTGGTCTTGGGACATCCTCCGACTAGTCGGCGACCTCTCTTCATCTGCACATTTCGCTCGAAATTTCCGCAGCTGGACCCTGGGGGCGTTTCGACTGCATGCGTGGCGCCTGTCATTCGGAGAGCCTGATGGGTTGGCACGCCTCTTCCCAGTTGGCTTTCAGCTCCTCAGCCTTTTGCCGACTTCCGTACGCGCAACCAGCCTCGACATTCCCGGTGAAGCATTGAGGAAGGCCATATTAAATGCCTGCGTTGCTTTACGAATTGTAATCGTTCATTAAACGTGGGCCTGCAATTCAGCTGGACTCGGTAGCAGCCTATCTCACGCAACGGGCCGTCGGCCATGCTTCGCTATACCCCAGCACGATGTCGCCCATGCCTTATGATCCAGCCAGTCGGACAATGATGTCTCCGAGAGACTGGGGTTCCTGCAAACTGGGTATGTTCGACAGGACGAGAACCCCGGTATAGGCACGGTTCACAAAGCCATGTATTCAGCCCTCTCTTCCACTTGCCCTCTATTGCGGACAGGGAACGGGAATCATGCACGCTGCTCCATGGTGTTGAGCCTCCAGCCCTAGTAAAGATTATCGGTCTGTCCGACCGCTGACTCTACACATTGATAAGCCGGTGCAAATGACTCCTGGGTAGCCTCAATGTCCTCACGCGATATTGCTTAGGAAGACCTATACAGTTCTCACAACTCAGTACCTCCCGGTTTACGGCTGTGAAGGACAACAACGATGGATCCACTTTCGACCGGTGCCAGCGGTAAGTGTAACACTCTCGGAATGAACGTAGATGCTAACTACTTCACAGCGTTAGCTGTGATCTCCGTTGCTATTCAAGTAGCAGACACTTGCAGAAAACTGTACGACTTTTGGAAAACAGTTGAGGGCGCTCCAGATGATGTAGCATTCATCCTGGAAGATCTCACGCATCTCTCCACGGTTCTTGACGATATCGCGCGGGACAAAATGTCACTGTCACCATCGGTAGTGGCCGGACTGAAGTGCTGCCAGAGCAGGATGGATGTACGGCATCACTTGTAATAGATATCATGCGAGCGTTGCTGACGATGACTTCAGGAGCTTGAAGGCATTGCGAAAGCCCTTGCGAGGGATCTGCAGTCTACCTCTCGGAAGACCCGAATATGGACATCCTTCAAAGCGCCCACCAAGATCCAACAGCTACGGAAGTTTCAAGAATCGTTGAACTATCTCAAGACAACTCTGACACTAGCCTTAATGTACCAAAGGTGTGCCACTCTTAGTACCTTTATCTTCTTGGTTTCTTGCTGACCACCGTGGTCCGTACTAGCATCCGACAATCAGATAGAACCTCGTCTGTAATCGGTACTGCAGGCTCTGAGGATAGCCCGCCACCGTACAGTGCCACGGAGGAGACCCCTGGGTTTGAGTCGACACACAGCAATGACGTTGCCGATCAACGGAAAAGGTCTGCGTTCGATAAGCACCAGACTTCGCTAATGCGCACGAAGTACTCTGGGCCATCTAAAGACTCCGCTCTTGTGGCTAATGATGTCATGAAAAATATCCTCAAACACTCGGTCGAGCAAGCATTTGAGGAGCTCATCGATAGTGGCACAGTCCAAGAGCTGATGGGTAGAGCTATCAGCAAAGAAACAACGTTCGAGTCCACGTCTGTGGGAAATTATGGGCCGGATGCCGTTGACATAAAGCCGCAACGCTTCACGAAGACAGCGCGGAGTGAAGTGGAGCCCGAGGAGCAGGACGCGCCCAGGACAAGAAGACCTTCGCGATCACAAGTCTGTCATCGTGTTTCTTCCTACGGCCTTGCATTCGGTTCTTTCTGGTCTCGCACGTCGACCGTACAACTAGATACGCAGTCAGACCGATCCAACGGCAGTTTTCAGACCACTACCTCATTCATGTTCTACCCAGCTTCATGGCTCGGTAAATTTGGCATGCAAGGTGGTGTGGAGGTCAAGGTGGTAGATGGCTGGAAGTTCAAGTTCGAACCCGTCCGAGCAGTACCAGAGAGCTCAGCAATTTTTGACCTTTGTCGGAGTGGCGAAGTCAGAGCTGTCCAGCTGCTGATCGAGAAGGGACATGCATCAGTGTTTGATATGAGTCCAAAGGGATGGACGCCGTTACATGTGAGTCGAAGCAAACCTTAGCAGATCATGTCTATGTTGACCAACGCAGAAGCTGACGCTAATACTCCACTCAGTTCGCCGCAGCGGAAGGGCATGTTGAGCTATGTGCAAGTCTAATAGAGCTAGGCGCCAACAGGGCTGCGCTGGCTTACGAGGGACCATCATTGAACGCCCTGTACGTCCTGAAGGAGCTCAATTGAGGCACCATATCTAATCAGATCTTCAGTTCACCGGTAGCACTGTTCGCAACGCTTGCACGAAACCTTTCCGCGGCCAAGAAGATAGAGATGCTACGACTTTTCGTTGAGCACCTCGACATTTCGGAGCCGAATGGGGACGGCTGGACAGTGCACGCCGAATTGAAGAGGACTTACAACTCAGAGAATGTCCCAGTATCGCAGAATAGCATCACTTGGCTCTTGCGAACAACGGCAGATGAACCATTCGTCTCTTTCGGACCGTACACAATATGGACTGCAGTACAACACGCTGTAAGGGCTTTCGTTGTCCATGAGCAGCATGATCAGATACTGAGCCGCTTACTCTGCTCTTCTGGCCATGCGTTGGCAAGTGTCGGCTCTTCTCACGCCGCCGCATTCGCGCACTGGTTTGCACTCCGCTCTAGCGAGCGCGAGCTTCTTCCAATGGTGCTTGATGGCGGGAGATTCTGTCAGATACGAGGTTTCGATTGGGTCGACGACGACATTCAGCCTAGTCAATTCCTCAAAGCTCTGCCTGTCATATACGCTGCCTGGGCGGTAGCCTTACCGAACGGTATCGACAAAGTTGAAGAACTCATCAGCTTAGAGCTCGACATCTGCATGGAACAGCTCGGCTGGACGCGTGACACTTTCGTCGAACTTATATCCAAGGCGTCTCGAGGGCTAGATCCTTCTGGCAAGCGCAAAGAT
Organism: Lophiotrema nucula; assembly: GCA_010015825.1. Lineage (NCBI taxonomy): Eukaryota > Fungi > Ascomycota > Dothideomycetes > Pleosporales > Lophiotremataceae > Lophiotrema > Lophiotrema nucula. The sequence goes on from ML977361.1 coordinate 151,024, forward strand.
CTGGACGAGCGCAGCTGTTCAGCATGCGGTGACCTATATGGCCAAGATGGCTATGGTCTGGTGCAACCTGCCCGCATCCGCTTCACCGAGTGTTTCAAGACCAACCATCGCTGGGCCTGCGATTGCAACACTTACCTGCACGAGACCGAACATGCCGACGTTGTGGAGAAGAGATACGACTCTCAAGATGCAGATGACGCTGAGTCGGACGTCGATGAAGTGTTCTTCGATAGCAAGTCGGACTTGGATGTAGGCGACTATGATATCGTAGAAGCCTGCGACACTCGTCCTGATCCGTTCCTAGATGCTGCGCTTATGCTGTATCGCGCCCAAGGCAGGAACTGGATCGGCTCCTACAGCACAAAAGAGCAACTCTGCGCAACTTGTTTTCTGCGTCGCGAAGAGTATATTGGTGAGAATGGGATTGGGACAGAACGTAACTGGCCGCCCATGCCGCTGCAATTCGAGACGTTTAGGGCTCCAGTCAAAGATTGCACTGTGGAGGTGGACTCAAACTGAGGTTTGCGTACCAAAGGTAGGTCAGCTTCCAACAAGACGTCGTTTCCATGCACGTGGTATGAAAGGTCATTATCAAGTGCAACTTATTTTCCTACTGGTACGGCAATTGGCAAATGAGGGAGGAGTTTCGCGGTATGGACAGCAGCGCTCGCTGTGCCGTTGGTGTCATCCTCCAGGAGCACTTCAATTTCTTCCACCGCAGGAAGCGGCGCACGAGAAACAATCTCACACCTCAATTGATCCTCAAAGCTTCACCGGATGGCCAGCGCATGCTGGTAGCAATTGGTACTCAATCTGCTCTTGTTTGCTCGTCCACAAGCCCTCAGGGTGCACGAGGGTTCCAGCCTTTCGGCGCGGCCCCCCAGGTATATTGCGGCAACCAAGGCAACGTGCCTTACGGGGTCTCCGCTGCTCCGTCTGACGCCACTTTCCGTAGGCCAGGCGAGGGGCACAGCGCCGGTAATTGGACAGGGTGAGGGGGGTTGGGAATGGCCGAAGATAAATTGTGCTGAGTACAGAGTACGACGAACTCATTGCCGTTGTCGACGTGGCTCAGCTCAACGACGAGTACTTCATTGAAATCTTGGAAAGGAGTATTTGTTTGTAGGACGAGGTGTAGTCTTTCAGCTCTCAGCTGCAGCTCTGGCCGAAGCTGAAAGTCGCTGCTCGTCTTGCGCACCACGACAGGACCCTGCGCGACAGACGAAACCGCCTGCAAGCCAATCGATAGCACGGACATGGGATTGTCTTCGGGATGCCGCGATCCAATTAGAGTGTCAGCCGCCTCAGGCCCTGCTTCACTGGCTCGCAGCGATAGGTCTAGTAATTGAGCACGAGGTACGGCGCTTACACTCCCACGATGTACGATGGAGCAAATATATATCCTATCGATATGAAGTACGTGTGCTAAGTATGGCGGCCATGAGGGCACACGAGGCATAGTTGAGTCGCGCCGAGGGGAGGCTTAGACTTTCGGCGCAATCTCGCCAATTCGTCACGATCGTGAGAAGGGTGGTTGGCTACCGTCAGGAGTCACTGAACGTTTCGCAAGGCGAGTGGTGCGTCCCCCATATACTGCTCCAAGCGACGGCAGACGCGCGATCACTGCTCTGGGGTGCAAGAGCACTCCCGAGCGACTGCTGTTCGGAAGTAGAAGCTGCTCTTCGGCGCTTTAAGGGGGCAAGTTGCGATCCGCCACAAAAATGGGTGTATGATGTCGCCGCGTAGTCCATCATTGATGTTTTGGGGCGCCGAGATTGCGATGCATCGTGCACGGAGGACTCCTTGAACGGGTACCTGCCGCGAAGGGACAGAGCTGGCGATCAGGCTGCGCAACGTTTGCGCGGCGTGGGTCACCGCATCACGATGAGCTGGTTCGAATTGGAAGAAGTGATGGAGAAGAAGCTGTTCATGACGAGACCCTACCTCGTCCTCGTGGGTCCCTGAGATAATTTGAGGGCTGTCGATATTGCGGCGTCGGTCTGGAGGGGTGAAGACCTTTCGAGCGCAAGGCTGCTGGTATGCAGCCCTGATGGCGATCCCTTACTGGCATGTTTCACACGGACATTTGCGTGCTAGCGCTCGCGGTACCTTGCACCACCCGCCAACAGGAGGCATCCTGGCCAGTAGGCTAATCTAGGTTTCACCTCTTTAAACAGAAGCATTCCTTCATCTCCACCTGAAAACACCTTCGCTCGTGGTTCGGTGATAGTCTCTCTCTTCCCCTCCCTCCCTTCGCCCTTGCGGTCTCTGTCATTCTTTACTTTGCGCTCTACAGCGCTGTCGTTCCTTATCACACCCGTCCAGCTGTAGGCCTGGACAAGACGCTCTTTTCTCTGTATACTTGATTCAGTGCGCGGCAATTCGCTTCACGGGAAGTCCTGGCGGCTGAGGGAAAGGGTCGACACATTCAACGATAGTCGCCGCCCATTGGAAACGGAAGAACATTATTACATTCGAACAACATCATTACGAATTTGTCGCCGGTTTCATCACCCCATTTGGTCCCCTCAGCTCTGCGCACAGTTCAGCTGCAACCCCGCCAGCGCTCGAAGCGAACGACGACTCCGATATCAAGATACTGTCATAGGTTCCGAAGAGTCATTGACTTGGCAAATACCGTCGCAGAACCACACATTCGCTCGCTCGATATCATCCCCACCTCTGTCGCAACTCCCTGGACAATCGCTTGAAGATGAAGTCAATTGCGAAGCTCGCGGCTGCGGTCGGCGCCCTCTCAGGAGCTGCCGACGCATTCTGGCGAATGGACTGCCATTCGCGTACCGGTCTCGTACGCCTCGACCCTCTCGTCGAGCCAGATGAGATCTCCAGCCATGCCCACGTCGTTCATGGTGGTAGCAGTAAGTAAACACGATCCACTTCTTAGACTTCGGTCCACATCTCAGAACGCATAAACGATCTCCTTTTCTTGGTTCGAACAGGGAGAGGAGTTCGTCTCCATTGAAGATCCTTGATGTTTGAATTGTCATTGCAGTTTCGGAAGCTTGTTCGCACACGAGACAGGAACGGTTTCAGACCTCAGGAGGACTTCGCTAATGCTTTCGCGCAGACTTCGGCATGCAGGCTACTTATGATGATCTGCTAGAGTCTGACTGCACGTCTTGCCTCGCGAAGGAGGACAAGTCGGCGTACTGGTGGGTATGTCGTCGCTTTACGTAAATGCATGCTGACAAGGGTTTCAGGACTCCTTCGCTGCACTTCATTCACTCAAATGGCAAAGCCGAGATTGTCCCGCAGGTCGGTGGCATGCTCTCATACTACCTACTATATGGCCAGGATATCAAGGCATTCCCTGCTGGCTTCCGTATGCTAGCAGGCGATACTCGCCTTCGTAACTTCAGTGGACCGGTACCTGACCCACCAACTTCTGAATGGGGTCCCGAAGACAAGACACAGCATGCTCTCGCGCAAAAGTCGCTTGGCTTCAACTGCTTGAACTATGCGAAGACTCCTGAAGGCTCTATGTATCGCCACTTCCTCCCCACCAAGGACTACATGGACGCCAACTGCGCCCAGGGCATTCGCGCTGAAATCTTCTTCCCTTCTTGCTGGGATGGCAAGAACCTTGACTCCACGAATCACAAGGACCATATGCGGTACCCCGACCTTGGCAAAGACGGCACCTGCCCGGAAGGTTTTGAGACTCGTCTCCCATCGCTCTTCTACGAGACAATCTGGGACACGGCTGCCTTTGCAGGCGTAGGCGGAGAGTTCATGTGGGCTAACGGCGACCCTACTGGCTATGGCTACCACGGCGACTTCATTACTGGCTGGGATGTTGACCTCCTCCAGTCCGCAGTGAACGACTGCACTGATCCCTCTGGCGAGCTCACAGCATGCAGCCACTTCACTCTGCAGACACAAGATGATGTCGCCCAGTGCAAGCTTAGCCCCAAGCAGAGTATAGCAGATGTTTTCTCACTCGCTCAAGATGGCGACGAGAAAGATTGCGTGGAATCTGCTGACGGCTTGTGCGGTAATGTCCCCATTCAGCGTGGCCCGGGCTATGCCTCTGCGATTAAAGGCAGCGGTGACGACTCAACGCCCACTGCCGTATACACCCCTCCTGCCGCGAGTGAAATATCCTCAGACGCAGCGGTCCCGACTCTCTCCTACCAGGCCCCCAAGTCCGCCATCACTGATGACTATGGAGGCGGTATCTCAGTTCAGGCTGTCAACAACGGCAATGCTGCACCCTCCCAGCCATCTGAGGTCAACGCCGCTGAGGCACCTGCGACAACTACCAGCTCCTCCTCTGCTGTTGTACCTGCTGCACCAGCTCCCACATCAGCCCCTGAGGTACCAGCGCCCGCTGATGGCGGCAGCATCATCTCAACAACTACATACACCAGCGCCGGCACTGTCTACGAAGTCGCCATCAAAGAGGTCAACGTCTACGTCACTGTCGAGCCTCCTGCTGTCCGCCGGCGACACAACCACCACCACTTGCACCGAAAGGATCGCGAGCATGGTTTGCTGGGACGACGCTTCTAAGTGATTGGAGCTCGTCATCGTGTTATGACCCCTTGTTTTGCTACCTGTTGTTGCATACATAAGGCGTTCAAAACTTCCAGTACTTTCCAGCATTCCTAGCAACCGTTCATTGCCATCCTTTCGTGCGTACAGTACAATCACCAGTCACTTGTTTGAGTAGATACCCGGGCGGTGTTTGTGCAGCACAGCGAGCCCTCTCGTCGAGTCCAGTCAAGAAGCTCGGTAGAGTGAGGTGAGACGAAACGAGGCATGTTTGTATATTTTCTATTTATTGGCTATTCTTACTTTTGGGCATGGAATGTATAGGACGAGACTTACATTGGTTTGTTTGTCGAAGGCTGTGCCGGAGACTACTACAACTAGAGACGAGGCGAAGAAAGAACTCTCTTCTGTCCCTTGCATTGGGAGGCTTCCCGGGCATCTATGAAATGAGAAAAATAAATACTACATCATCAGAATTTTCATTTCCCTACCAATATTCTGCTCGAGTGTGGAGCTGTGTTGACATGCAGATAATGGTGGCAGTGCCCCGTGGCGCAGCGTCGAGAATCGGATCAACCGAAAGCAACCGCGACCGCAACCCTAGCATTCAACCCCACAGCGCTCTCTCCGATGCCCACGACATCACCTAGCACAATCGCACCTACGGCCTCTGTCCCATTTCTCAGCCAGTCAATGCGCCGTCCTTGTCAGACTACGACTGCATGCTGCTGCCTTGGACCCCCTGGCCGCCCTTCAGCTCGCACGATAGAGGTGGCCGCCTTCTGCTTTACCGGTCCACGCTAACTCAACAGCAAATCAGCACCCCCTTCCCACATATCGATAATGTAATATGACAGAGTCGCAGCGGTGACCGCCCTCTGTGCATTGTGATCCATGTTTCGAGCCTTGACGTCAAGCTGAGATGAGCAAACGGTGTGGTGGTGCCTGGGCTCGGGATGCGAAGGATTCTTGTGGGGAGGTCGAGTCACACAGGGATGTGGATCGTGATTACTGGTTGTGGACGAGGGGGTTCTACAGCCTCATGGTAGGTAAGTGAGAGGAAGGGTTTTCGCTGGGTAGGAAGCGACTAGTGAGAGGCCGCGCATTGAGCGTTTGGTATAAAGGTCTTTCCTTCAGCGTCAGGTGGCGACCTTCTCTTCGTTCAAGAAGTTTGTGGATTACGCGATACTGTATATATTCACGCCGGCCATTCCTTCTGACGGGTCTTCGTCTTGCCTCCTAGACATATCTGAACTCTACTGCTACCACAGTAATTGTAAGACATTGACATCAGCGACGTCATGATGGACTTCACGAGGTTACAAGCCATCAGGTTCGATCCTACAAGTGCGAACGCGAATCTGACAGCACTCCCATCAACCCTTCTCGAAGGGTTAATCCCCGGCTATGGACCCGTTGCCCAGATCATCTTCAGAGTCCTGGGTTTCGACATCGGACTGGTGGTATCCGCAGGCTTGGTCGTCTTCGGTCTGACCAAAGCTGTGGAGTTCCTATACAACAAAGCCTACGGCGTCTTCGCTCAATACCTCATGAGCAACATCCAGATCGAGGATGACGATGAACTGTTCTCGTCGGTCATGGAATGGATCGCTGAGCAATCGATGACAAAGGTCTCGAGGGATTTGAAGGCGGTGACGAAGTGGGTATCAGCGTACGAGGAGACGGATGAAGAACGCAATGCGAGCGATGAGGATGTCCTCGACGAGTCCGGCATCTTCAACTTTGAGAAGTGGGCGAGCAATATCCCGCCGAGGTACGAGCCCAACTTCGGAAGCGATGAGTTCCATCACGAGGGAAGGTGGTTCAAGTTCGCAAGGACAAGGCGAGAGAAGCAAGCAAAGAGTCCTTGGGGTGCCTCAGAGGATCAGGTGCTGGACATCAGCTGCATTGGACGAAGTACCGAGCCTATCAAGGAGCTGCTGAATCATATCAAAAGATGGACTTTGACAAAGGACAACAAGATGACTGCGATCAATCGCCCGGCGCCGAAGGAGGAGAGGAAGGACTATGCATGGGACAGGCAATCGCTTCGACCCTCTCGTCCAATGTCTACGGTCTCGCTTGATCAGAAGGAGAAGGCTAAGATCGTCATGGACATCAACGAATACCTCCACCCTGCTTCTGCTCGCTGGTATGCTGCGAGAGGCATACCGTATCGCCGTGGCTATCTCTTCCACGGACCCCCGGGAACTGGCAAGACATCTCTCTCGTTCGCTCTGGCCGGAATCTTTGGTCTCGACATCTACTGCATTTCCCTCATGGAGGTTGGCTTGACTGAATCTGATCTCAACAAGTTGTTCGCTCACCTGCCACGCCGCTGCATCGTCTTGCTCGAAGACATCGACTCTGCCGGTCTGCGCCGCCCGGACGAGCCTGCCGCAGCTCCAGAAGACGACACCGCAAACGACTCTGGCACTGATGATGGCAGCTTGACGAAGATTAGCAAATCTGATGCTGCACCTAAGCCCTCTGGTCAGCCGACGAGTGGTTTCAAGTCTCTTATCTCGCTGTCCGGTCTACTCAATGCCATCGATGGTGTTGCATCGCACGAAGGAAGAGTCCTGATCATGACAACCAACCACCCCGAGAAGCTCGACGCTGCTCTTATTCGACCGGGCCGCATCGACTACAAAGTACCCTTCACGCTAGGTACCAAGGACCAAATTCGCGACATCTTCAAGCGCATGTACTCCACGGAGCGCGACGATGATGAGAAGCCCGACTCCCCAACAAAGGCCGACAAGTCTGTCAAATCCATTCAATCTGCCAACCGCAACTCGACACGCGAGGATGACGAGTTCCTAGAGCTGCTTACCAAAGCCCCAGTCCTCGACATTCTGGAGCCAGAGAAGCTAAAGGAGATGGCTGATGAATTTGCGAACGAGTTGCCAGAGGGCAAGTTCTCGCCAGCCGAGATCCAGGGCTTCTTGTTGATGAGGAAGAAGGAGCCTAGTCGGGCGTTGAAGGAGGTTGCTGGGTGGAGGGAGAGCATGCTGGAGGCTAAGGAGAAGGATAGAAAGGTTGGTGAGCTACAGTGATTGTAGTTGGGCTAAGAATTTGGGCAGGTTTGGAATCTTACAATACAGATCGGGCGTTATGCGCATAGTTTGGCGTAAAGGGGGCGGTCTCCTGTACAGGAAGAGGAGCGTAATGGCATTTTAAAGATCATGAGTGCCTGTCAGGTGGACCGGAAAGATACATTATAGAATAGGAGCAATCCAAATGCATTCCCCAACAGTCTCTTGCGACGACCATGTCAGCTGCTCATCGTGTTCGATAGACTATGGATGCTTGGCAAGGCTTTAGCAGCGCCAAGAGTGCAGGACTTGGAACCCGGAAGCCTCGTTTGGGAGATTTGACAATGCTATTTTTGGACAGGGGAAACGAACCATGGACCACCTTCAATTAAGCATAACACAAGCTCAAACAACGAAACATCCTTCTCCTCGCACCTCGAAGACGGCGACGAGATCGGAGAAGCCGCAGGAAAAAATAAGAAACCGTTTTCTCAGCCCCGCACGCCCTGCAGACAAATCCTCGAGGCCACAAAGTCAGCACAACACGGCAATTCAGCCGCGCCTGGTGCCTGGGCTCCAGGCTTGGCCTTCTCCACAAAGGATGTCCAAACGGGCTGTGGCTGTTCGCCGAGCAGGCCTCTCGCTTTCCGATTCGCTGGCGCACTTTGCTTCGTGCTGAAAGGGGATGGTGGCATTGATCGATGGCTGGATGGCGCTGGACTGGGCCCTGCAGGCGGCTTGTATACGAGATGCGAATCAATTGATGAGGTGCTTTAAATGATGGAGGCCCCGCGCGCTGGGCTGTGTTGTGGAGGACTTTGTGTCTTTTTTCATCTTATTTCCCAGCTTGGACTCGACGTTAAGAGGCGGTTGCATTACGGCGTTTCGATTGAGTACGAAGAGACGGATTTTGCTGTGACGAGGAAACATCGAGCTGCATATGGGAGCCTAGAAGCGGCAAAGAAGCAAATCAATCTGGCTATTTCCAGCCTTACAGCATCCTGGTTTAACGTCTTCGGAACCCGCCCTATCTGATCCTGCAGGGCCGTTAAAATTGTAATAAGAGCACCCCGGCACAGCACAGAAACTTTCAGCCTATTTCTTCTGTCCCTGGATCGCTCGACCTTCGCCTCGCTGGTCGCCAACGTCACTCCTATACTGAACCATGAGGTCTATATTAGCGCTTCCAGCGCTGATAGCTGTCGCGGTTGTTGCACAGGAGACGTTCACATTTGGAGAGACGGCGACGAGATCGAGATCCCCGGCGAGTACTGGGGACAATGTCGAACCTTCGGCGACTGAGACGATAACGGGGCCGATTAGCACTGCGAGTGCTTGCGCGGAGATAGCTGAGGCTGTTTCGGACAGCAACTTGGATTTCCCGACTGTAGACGCTGAGGTACGTTGAGACAACATGCAGCCGAGGAAAGTTTTGCAAATGTAGCTTTCTAGCACTATGTGACTTTGGAGAACTTAAGTTGGAGCCAGTGTCGAGGGGCAACTCGCTGACAGAGATCACAGCTTGCATATGCGTGCTTGCAATCAGTGCCAATATCGCAAAGTGCAGCTTCTGATACGATCGACTCGCTCAAGCAGATGGCGCAATTCCAGTCGACCCTCACCTACCTGAAATCACCCCCCGAAGGATATTACAACGACGGAGTGGACATAGAAGGAGGTCTAGATGATATAAAGAGCAAGGTCAACAATGGTGATTACGACAACGAGTTTGACTTTGAGAGTGATATCGCGGCATTGCTCACCAAGGCTCACGATGGGCACTTCGGTTTTGAAGGGATGGCCTTCAATGGTGTCTTCAGATGGAGAAGGTCAAGACAAGTGACGTTGATTAGCGCATCAAGCGATGGAAAGGAGGCACCGAAGATATGGGCCTCCCAAGACTTCAACAACACCAACTCGGGATCGCCGTCGGCTATTTCAAAGATTAATGGCAAGGACGCTCTACAGTTTCTGGAAGAGGAGAGTCTGCAGAACTCATACCACGATCCAGATACCAGGTTCAATGCCATGTTCTACATGCAGCCTGCTGAGTCACTGGGACTGTTCGCCAACCCGCGATTCTATCCCGGCGCTGAGACGAATTTAACGTTCGAAAATGGAACGGAGTATACTTTCACCAACTTCGCGGTTCTGATGGACACTTCTGGATGGAGTTATATTGAGGACGGCAGGACCTTCTACCAGACGTACATTACGCCTAGTACGACCTCAAAGAAGGCAGTCAAGAGAGAGAATCCGCATAAGCTTCCACGTAATTTGCAGTACGAGAAGGAGGCCGAGCTCAGTCAGGCATACAATCCAATCAACTATCCGGAACCGGTCATTATGCACTCTGCATCAGATGTCCCGCTTGCTGGATACTTCATCGATACCTCGGCAGGCACCATTGGCATCCTCATGATCCAGACCTTCAACACCGAGTCCAGCTCCGATTCTGTGGAGTTCCAGGCTGTCATCCAAGAGTACATCAGTCAAGCTCAATCACGCAATGTCGCAAAGCATGTCCTTGACGTTCGCGACAACGGTGGTGGCAAGATCTTCCTTGGCTACGACGCATACTTGCAGTTCTTCCCGTCCCAGAAACCGCAGCTCCAGTCTCGATACCGAGCTACTGACGCCCACAACATCCTCGGCGAATCGATCAGTACCGTGTCATTCCGCCAGGATCCAGATGTATACAACACACCGTTCCACTACCACTTCTACAACAACAAGGATCTCGAAGCGTTTGGCTCCTGGCAAGACATGTTCGGCCCTACCGAGTTCGGAAATGACAAGTTCACCAACCTGCTCCGCTACAATCTCTCGGACCCGTTGACAACTACCTCGGATACGTATGGCGTCGGTATCGAGATGACAGGCTACGGCACACGCAGCAACTTCACCGAAGACCCCTTCTCCAAAGACGACATCATCATTCTCTCCGACGGCATCTGCGCTTCCACTTGCTCGCTTTTCACGGAACTCATGGTCCAGCAATCCGGCGTAAAGACTATCGCTGTCGGCGGCCGTTCCACTACCGGCCCTATGCAGGCTGTTGGCGGTACAAAGGGTAGCTTGGTCCTCACAGCCGACTTCCTACAGCGCGTATCGTACTACGTTATCCAGAACTTTGCGACTTCAAATTCGGAAGCGAATCAATGGGCCCAAACCCTGCCTAACACCTTTGGAATCGCGTATGCGGACGCTACTGTCAACTTTCAGGACAACATTCGTAAAGGGCTCGAACAAGATGGTACTCCGACGCAGTTCCTGAACGATACTGCAAGCTGTAGGATATATTACGAGCCGAACGACTACATGAACGTCACACGGCTGTGGGAGAAGACGGCGCTCGTTGCTTTCGGCAATGATGGAAAGCTGGACGATACGGGCTGCGTCTCTGGATCTGTGTCGAGTCAGGAAGCTCAACAGGGTCAGGGAGATGGCAATCCTACAACGACGACACCCCAAGGAGGAAGTGCCAAGCCTAGCTCGTCGAAGGGTGCAGCGGCAGCGCTGTTCCAATCTGCGCAGACGGGTTGGACGGCGGTGATGGCTTGTGGCAGCATCGTCCTTGGTTCGATGGCTTTTGGAGCGAGCTTGATCTAGTTGTTGATTTTTGGTGACGGCATTTGCATTCTACGGCGTTTCAGTGTCTCGTTCTTAGCATGGAAGTGTGTTCTGGGTATATGGTAAAAAAGCGGAAAATGTTGGTATATGCATGGATGGATGGGTATTGCATCTTGGTTGTGGGAGTAGAGCATAGATACCCCAATAATGGCTTGTATGTATGAAAAGCATAGGACGCAGCTTACTACTTAGTTGATGAATGTATATTGTCTACTTCTAATCTGGCCCTCGCTTCTAGCTTCATGGATTCATTCCTGTCCGTCCATTGGCGAAATCCAAAACAAACCCGCCTCCATTCGCAATCGGCCATCCTAGACTAATATCCCTCTTCCCTCTCGACCCTCCACGGCCGCCATACCCTTCACTTTCTTTCACCATCAGCACACATCCATCCTGCTTCTTCATCACGTAGTCTTCCGCATTAATAACGGATTTCTTCTCCTTGCCATCTTCATCTTCAAACTCGAATACTATCTCCGGAAACCGTCCAATCTCATCGCACGCCACTATATCCCTCACCTCGTCGTTCATCGGGTCATTGGTCGCATCAAACGCCTGGTTCGCCATCGTCTTCGCGATCAAGAAATCGTAGATGCAAGTTGGGAGGTAAAGATACGGTGACTCGAGACGAAGTGAAGCAGTGAAAGCATTCAATTTCACATTGTATATTTCCACCCTGTCGTTCCCTAAGCGACCTACGAGTGAGATCTTGGAGATAGAGAGTCCGGTGCCTGGTGAGGGGGTGCGGAACCAAGTTGTGCTGTCCTCAAATTGGGGGGTGAGGGAGGTGTGGAATGTGGTCTCGCCATGAGATTCGCTAATCGGCGATGTGTCGGGACTGGACTTGGTGGAGGTGATGATTTGCACAATTTTGTCCAAGTCGTTGTCCTTGACCAGGGATGCGATTAATGGGAGTTCGAGGAGTGATGGGTGCGAGCGAGATGGGTAGGCGATGTGGTATGCGCCTTGTGGACCGAGCTACCATACTTGTCAGCGATAGTACCTTGGCGTTGAAGTGTGCGACTGACCTGAAAAAGTGGGAATGTAGTGGTCGTTGTAGTTTCATTTTGCACAAGCAGTGGTTTCTGCACTGCGAGTGCTGCAGCGCTTCTGGACAGCAGTATCGTCGTCGCGAGCACAAGCACTTCGAACATCGTAGAGGCAACTTTGAGCCAAAGCTGCAGGGGGGTTTTTTTTTTGTTGCGAAAGTACACTTTAACCGAGGATTATTGATTAGAGGTTGAAGAGGGCGAAATAAATCTGTCGAGGACAGAGCGAACGTTGTTACCTAGTATACCAGAACGCCCGTGAGGCGCAAGCGGCGCGGACCTTCATCGCCTCGTCAGCAACATCTTCAGATCTCACCAGAGCGCGCGAAACATGGTTTTAGGGCCTGCGAGGCGTAAGGCGTAATTTCCGGAATAAGAGCTGTGTATGTGACCACAGCCCAAGACGGAAAATGCAACATCAAGCAGACCCAAGAAAAGCTAAGATGACGAGATAGTCGATGGGTAGTCAAGGAATGTTTTAAGCGATGACTCCTTTCGTATAGGATGCGAGCTACTGCCTTTTATACCTCAGATACTGGCGCCGAGTAGTCGACTTCTATCATCCTAGCCACCTCTTCTGAGATAAGACCGAGGATCGCGTATGCTTTGTCTCGAGGGTCCATATAATGTAGCCCTAAGCCAATGCGAAGGAGAAAGCCTAGGCGTTGAGGGTGGTCATCTTTAAAGTCTTCGCGAATCTGTCGCATGAAATCGACGTGCACTCATTGCGTGTATATCGGCGTGTTACCAAATGCATCGAAGTTTAAGGTGATGGCTGCAGCTACTGCGCCAAGAGCAATCCACGAAGTAGCGCAATCGGCCTAGTATATCTGTGGGCTATGACCGACAACAAGCTCTTGAAGGACCCACATTCTGGTGAACCATGCTCGAGTAAAGGAATCTGCGAGAGCAGCTATGGTCTGGGGCTCGCGCGCCGATTCTCGCGCGATGAGATCGCGGATTCGTGTATCTGGGGCCAATCCGGGATCATCTCCTCCAAGTATCTCTTCCGTGGCTTTGAAAACATCGTTGGCAATGCTGTCCAAGCTCATTTTGGAACTCAGCTATATCAGCACATGTTTGTCGCCCGTGTAGACATTCTTCATCAATCTGACCTGCTTAGGGCGCCTTGAATTGAAGCCGGGTGCTTACCTGTGTAGAAAATCTTCGGTGATTCATTCTAAAGAAACTGATATCACCACAGCAGGTTTGGGAGAGGAAAACATACAGAGTACAATGAGCGTCCAGATTGTCTCTCGCTCCAATCTCACCTTAAGATCACAAAAAGCATACGCCCTAGTCGGTTTCTTTCGATGAATAGACTAGGATTCAACGTTGATTGGGCTAGGACAGTCATTCTTCTTACAATCTCGCCTGTTCCCTTTGTGGCATGCTCGTCCATGCCTCCTCAAAGCCAGCGCTCCTTACCCAATGCGGTTCACCTGCCTCCACACTGTCGATCGCCATGTTGCCCAACTTCCTCCACATGTCGCCTTTGATATTGAAACCTTCCTTGCTCTCGTACGTCTTGCAAGCCTGTTCTCCGTGCGCTAGAGCGCGCACTAACTTACAAGCATGGCCATCGTCTTCGAAGTCTTTCACTCGGGCGAAGATCTCTTCCCAAGATGAGTCCTTCTTCGACTTGTAATCCGTGATTTCGTTGAGGAGAAGGTCTGGCGAGTGTCGAGAGGCGTACATAGCAAGGTCATTCCTGACCTTCCACTCCAGCAGACGGACCTTGTTCGATGAAGAAAGCCAATCCTGCTTGAGGAAGGATGAGAAGAAGATGCTGCAGTTGACGCAGTGTATGTAGTAGAAGTCGAACTTGACTTGATTAGGAGGATGTTGTGCCGCGCCAGTATAATATACTGCTGCGTTGATCATCTCTGCAGTCTTTTCTTCTAGGTTCTCCTCCAGCACCAGATACTGGCTGGCATACTTGGTCATTTCACCTGGTGCTCGCTTCAAGACGCCGTCGCGGATCTTGTTGCCGTCGTCCCAGACAGCGGCGCTGCTGAGCTTCTTGTCTGCTTTAATTTCCTCGAGGAGCTTTACAACGGTCTTGTTGGGTCGACGATCGGGACTATTGGCTTTAGCAGCCTTCTCGCTCTCGTGGAAGAGTGGCGCCATCCAATCATCGTGAACAGCAGCCTGCGCTAGAGCTTCAGCAATAATGGCAGGTTGTTCGAACTCAATGCCAAAGCCTAGGTGAATGATTGGATGCAGGAAGCCTGCGAACATCCTGACAAGCATGTCGTCGGCTCTGTCATTGCCTCTGAACATGTGCTCATTTAGAACCCCCCGCCAGCCTTTCTTGTCGATCTCTTCCTGGAAGAAGACCAAGAAGTCGTGATAGTACTTCTCTTTGCCCAGATAGGTCTTGTACTTCTCCCAGTCATGCATATCTTTCACAACCGACTTTTCGACCGGGGCTGGAGGCCGTTGGTAAGACGCGTTGTCATCGTATCCGGTCTGGAGCTCTTGCGGCGTGGCATTGAGCGCGAAGAGGGTGAGGAGGTGATGGACGATGTGGTTCTTGTATATTATTAGCGCACGTGTAGACTAGGGACTGAAGAACGACCTACATGAAAGCCAGACTGGTTGAAGAAGATATGGTGCTTCTCGTGGTTCTCGTTCAGCAGCTCGCTCGCCTTGTCCGCTGTCTCAGAGCTGATGCCAGGCAGATAGAACACCGGCTGCTGAGAGGGAGAGAGATGCACTTTCGAAGCGGTAGCCATGGTGCGATTGTGAGGTCTTGTAAGGGCTGTTCCGAATCTCTGTATTGAGCTTGGTCTCAAAGGCGCATTTCGGAAGCTTGACGCGATCAAAGCCTGTCTTATATACGCAGGCCTGGCGAACATTGGCGATGGTGTTACCCCGCAGAACACGTCCAAGATGAAGATATCATGTGTAATAGTCGAGAGGCGCGTAGCATCTCGCCAACCGCGGAGGCGTGAGGCTGGCCATTGGTTTGTTATTATGACGTTCTTAGGAGAGCTTCAGCTCGGAGGTTCGGCGGAGCGATGGCGCGACAATTACTAAGTTGAAATCCGGGGAACAGATTAGCGAGGAAGAGGCGGGTTAGCAGGGCGATCAAGTGCGCCTGTTCACGCACGATGGCAAGAGGGACCGCTGTCTCGTCTTCGAGGGGAAACGAAGAGCGGGGGCGGGAGGCCATGACAGATGTGGATGGGCCAGAAGGCTAGATGACAAAGCTCTGGGGGAAGCTGTTGGCCAGTTCAGGAGCATGTTCTATCACGAAACACGAAATATACGGATATCAACGCTGTCAGGGAATGCTGAGGGCATCAGTCGCCCGCTCAATTGCCATATAGCGTTCGCGGCTTGCGGAATCCAGGCCGCCCTGCTGTTAGTCATACTTCAAGATCTCTTGAGGTCGAGGAGCTTCAGTCACGATCTCGCAGACCATCTGGCTACCTAATGCAGTCAACAAAATACATCTATGTGGAGGTAAGTGGCTAGTGTATTCGCACTCACTGCGATGATTGAGAGCGGTTCAAAGTATCATCCCCAATACGTATCCTACATTTGAAGATAGTCCCATAGGTCAGTCAACAAGCATCGAGGAGCTCGACAAATTACTTCAAGAGGACTCAACTCTAAAAGTATCAACAAAGCACCGTTCCTCGTCGACGACTCTAGCCCACACTCCCAAAGTCCCTCCTAGCATCCTCCAGCGCCTCCCTCAACGGCCTCTCCCTCTCCTCCACTCCCTCCGGATCATCCTTCCACATCTTCTTCACCTTCTTATACCCAAACCGAAAGTACTCTCCACTGGGCACTGACATTCCCTTCTGGACCGCAGGCCTCTCCCCAACCCTCTCCCACCAAGCATACAGATTCGGCCATCTCTCAATCTCAATCCCAGTCACCGCCGCAGCGTCGATGAAGGGGAAGAGTGCGATATCTGCGATCGAGTATCTTCCTATCGTTCAATCAGACTAACTCGCTGAGCGTATAGTGGATGACTTGCCGGTACCAGGGCCAGCGACGTATTCGCGACCATCGAGTCTTTTATCTAAGACACCGTAGAGACGCTCCACCTCGCCAACATAGCGCTGCGTAGGGAACGCGTAACGTTCGGGATGGAAGCGGTAGAAGAGGTTTGCTTGCGCCTGTATAGACCCTACAAATCCTGCGTCAGCCATGATTATCTTAACCCTCATGCTCTCCCTGTGCTGAGCATGGTGAGAAGAAGTAAGTAGTAGGAGAAGAACAACGTACCCAACCCACCATGCTGCCAAGCAATCCACTGCTCAGCTTCACTCGCCTCCAACAGATCCTCGAAATGGAACTTGCACTCCGGATCGTGCACCCTCGTCAAGTAGCTCAGGATAGCAAGCCCCTCGAAGACTGCAAAACCATCCCTATCATGGTCTACGATGATCGGGATCTTGCCGTTTGGCGAGAGCGCAGTGAACCAGGCTTGTTTGTTGACATCCTGGAAGATATCGATACTCTGGACGGTGTAGGAGAAATCTGGGTACGCAGCTTTCAACTCCTCCAGTAGGATAGACACTTTGAAGCCATTCGGCGTACCGAAAGTCAGGAGCTCGATGCCCTTCGTCGCGACCAGGCCCGTCGGATGGGAAGTCTCACTCATGACCGATGAAACTCCAAGAATTGCACGAAATCAGGAGATCTGAGCAATTGGGACATCGAGAAAAGTTGGGGAAACTCTTATATCTTTATTTAAAGTGGATTTATAATTATTTATCCAATCTGGTATTTTGGTATAGCTTGATACCTGGGTAGTGGTCATCCGCCGAGGGCTCGGACTACACGACTCGTGCCCATTGTTAGGTACAGAATCTCTCAAAAGAGTGCTCAGATTGATTATCAAGCTCGGTCCTCGAACCATTTCCCGTTAGCATCTGTACCGTAGATATGAGACATGGGACGATGCTTACAAATAGCGGTGCAGACAGGGAACTGAAGCCGCGAGCACAAGCGATGAGATGGATGCCGAGAATGAGCGAGTGCATGGTTTTCATTAAAGCATTATGATACGCATATCCATGATCTGCCAAATATGCTCACATCCATCAGAACACCTGTCCGGGAACGAATCCAAGACCAGAACCATGTTACCCCAACGCCTCGCTGCTATGCAATCCAGACCTCCCATCAAGTGATGAGATAACCTACTTAATACAAAAACGCCACGGAGACTCCCTTTTAGTTCAACCATCGCTGTCCACGACCATACTCTCCCCAAACCCACTCTCCTCTTCGATCATGCTTTGGTATCTCCTTGCTCTCCTATTACCTCTCCCAGCAACGCGATTTTGTTGTATCTCCCTCAAACGCCCGCCAATCTTTCGATCGAACTCGTCGACTTCGTCATCGCTCATACTGAGTCCACCAGAGTCCAATGATGCTCCCGGTCCTGCGCTGATGCCAGTACTGTCAGATTCGTTGGCCTCCAGTGCGCGATTCAGCAAGTCGGTTGCCATGGGATCTTGCGGCGCGACAGCAAGTGCTTCGTGAAGAGCAATGACGGCGTCCCAGTTGCGACCAACCTCCATGAGGACCAGGCCCTTGGCAGCGAAGACAGCAGCATCTTTATGGCCGAGTCGAAGGACTTCCTCAAAAGCGGTTAAAGCGTCGTCGAGGTGCCCGTATCGCCGTAGAGCGTGAGCGAGGTTCGTCCGTGTCGGGATCCAAGACTCCTTGTCCGCCTCGTTCTTCTCTGCAATCGCGAGTGCTCGTTTGAACATACTGACGGCTGCCGCTAGATTGTCTTCGTGGTAATACACGACGCCCATTTCGTTCAGCAACAACGGATCAGTTTTGCAGAGGCCGTATGCTGTATCCAAGTATTCGTGTGCTAGAGGCATATGATTGAGCTGCAGATTCTGCATCCCTAGAAAGAGTTGCGGCAAATGCGTGCCCTGGAACAACCTCGCCGCCGTGCTATACGCACTTATGGCCTGATCGTGCTCTCCTTCTGCGGCAAATGTATGTGCAAACCCTATCCAAGCAGGTCCAAAATGTGGGTCCATCATACTAGCTTTCGAGAAGTAGCGCCGCGCCTCTGCAATTTTGTTTGTAGATAAGTAGTATACCCCGACAGCGAGCCAAGAGCTCGGCTCTTGGGGATGAGTGTCTGCGAGATTGTGGGACAGAAGGTAGAGAGGGTTGTTCTGACGGAGCTCGTGGAGGCAGGCGAGATGTACGGGCATCGCAGCAAAGTTGTATTTGTCGTGCTCGAGGATGGAGGAGGTTAGAGCGAGTGCCTGTTTGAATCGACATTGCGTGAACAGCAGATCTGCTTTGGAGAGAAGTATGTCGGCGTTTTTGCCGAGGTTGTAATGGGTAGACAAGGTCTCGGTCGCAGCAGTGAACTCTTCTGGCTTGCAGTACTTGGAGAGGCGCGTGGTGTAGAGTGTTTTCGTGAACTGGGCGGCTTCTTGCGAAAGCGAGGGGTTGTCGTCTACGTTGATGGTGTCAAAGTTCAGCGACTCGAGGAACTTCCACTCTTCGTCGGGAGACATCAGCGCATTCGTCATGAGCTGGTCGAAGGCTTCGAAGCACTGGACGTCGATCTGGACAGCGACCTTGTAGCATTCCTTCGCGCGGTCGAACGAATTGTTCTTGGCGTAGCAGACCCCTCGGAGATAGCACATGCCCGCTTCGAACTTGAGGTTTTTCGAGTCGGCATACTCGCGCTCCTCGCTGGTGGGTATGCGGTCGCTCCGCGATCCATTCTTCAGGTGTTTCGCTCGCGAACTCAGCTCAACGTGCCGTAGCTTCTGCCGTGTGCTTCCCGGCGCAGATACGAGATGTGTCGGGTTCTTGTCGCCTAGTGTCTGCAGCGCCTCCTCTATCCTCCCCAGCTTTATCGAGCAATGCGCGGCGAGGTAGCGACACGACGGGTTGTTTTGGACAAGGTCGCCGTGTTCGAGGAGCGATTGCGCGCGACTGTAGTTGCCGGTCTGGAAATGCACGTGTGCTAGCCAGAATGCGTCATCCGGCTTGTCTGGCTGTGCGTTAGCACAGAATATCGGATCGGTGTGGCAGCCCTACTGGTTAACGCCCACAGCTTGTCGCCCACGAATATGGCCGACTCGTACTGGTGCTTGGTCATACATCGCTCCCGCCAATCGCGCAGGTACTGTTCCATGGTGAAGTTGGTGTCGTATAGGACTATTCGCAAACGTAGTTATGTTTCGAAGCTTCGCATGGGAGCTATGGCGGCGTGTCTGTGGTTGTGGAAGGCGGACTTGCTCTCACTCCATTGGCTCGAGTCGCGCCTTCACCGCGCCGAATAACAATGCGCGGGTAGGATGCTTGAGATATTTCTGTTAGCAATGTGGCACTAGAGATAATTGGGGGAACGGTGTGTAATAGGGACTCTGAGGGGGAAGATCGGTTCGGACGCAGAAGACCAGAGCTGGCAATGTTCAAGAGCGCCCCGTGAGCGCGTAGAAGCGGTGCTGGGTAAGTTCGTGAAGCTCGCCTCGCGTGGGCACGAGCTAGCGCGGGGTCGCGGGGGTTACGTCAGCAGCGGTCTGAACTCTAGAAAGTCTGGATATCTTCAACACCCTCTGGATAGCATCAAGCACCCCAACCTCTCGCAATCCTCCTCCACCCTCGCAGCATCTCGCAACACCTACGCCATGTCTGAACGAAAGGTCCTCACAAAGTACTACCCGCCCGACTTCGATCCCTCGAAGATCACCAGGCAGCGCGGTCCCAAGCAGTCTGGCCCGAAGCTCCAGACCGTTCGCCTCATGGCCCCCTTCTCGATGAAGTGCACCCATTGCGGCGAGTTCATCTACAAAGGACGCAAATTCAACGCTAGGAAGGAAACGACCGACGAGAAATACTACAACATCGCCATCTATCGCTTCTACATTCGATGCACACGATGCTCTGGCGAGATTACCTTCAAAACCGACCCTAAGAACATGGACTACGAGTGTGAGCGCGGCGCAAAGCGAAACTTCGAGCCATGGAGGGAAGCCAAGCTGGCTGAAGAGACAGAGGAGGAGAGACTCGACAGGTTGGAGAGAGAAGAGGCGGAGCGCGATGCCATGAAGGATCTGGAGACGAAAGTCCACGACGCGAAGACAGAGATGGCCATCGCGGACGCCCTCGACGAGATCCGCTCCCGAAACGCGCGAATAGAGCGGGCCGACAAGGACGGCGTGGTGCAAACCGATGTGCCAGATCTAGCGGCCGAACGGCGGAAGAGGGAGGAGGAAGAGGACGCGGAAGCAGCAAGGAGGGCATTCGAAAATTTAAAAGCCATGCCTGACATTGGCGAAGAAGCCCTGGATGAAGAGATGATAGAGGAGCCTGAGGAGGTTCCGGTGCCTGTATTCGTGAAGAAGCAGGTCAAGGTGAAGAAGGACGCTGCTGCTGCCCTAGGCATCAAGAAGAAGGTGGAAGTCACATCGTTCGCACCAGCACCGGTCAGACCACCTGTCAAGGCTCCACCTCTGGCGAAGAATCCAGTGCTGCTCGCTGACTACGGCTCGGATAGCGACGATGATTGATCGGAACCTCCAGCTCTCAAGCTCAGATCGTTCTGGGGTTGCGCTTCACTACTTCACCACTACCGAGGTTTTCCCTCGCTAGGGTGGTCAACGCGCTCTTAGGTGGCAACCCAAACCAGTATATGTATCATTGCGGACCAATTCATCATAATGGATATCCAGTATGTATTTCGTTTCCCCCAAAAGAATGCTAGTTCCCCTGACTTACGGCCATTTGGCAGTCAGCGCACTCAATACAGTCGCGTTCACGGGCAGTACACTTCCATGCCTCAAGTTTTTCGGAAAATTGGCTCGGTCGCTCGCCGTCCACTTTCCGCTCTTCACGTCTGTGCTCTCGTACGGTCTATACCCATCGCTGCCATAGAAGTCCAATAGCAAATGCGCTTTTCCCGATACTTGGTTGTCCCAGTACGCAGCCGGTCCCTCGACACCAGACGCGATCGTCGCACTCGCACCCGCAGGCCTCGTCCAAGTGCCAAACAACCCGTTCGTCGACACCTCCGTGAACACCGTCTTCGCAGTCTCGTCCTTCATGAACCGCGCATACACATTCGAGCCCAGAGGCAGAATATTCAAGTCGATGATGTTCGTCGGGCTCTTGTTGATATAATCCTGCGGCGCTGTGAACGTCTTGAAGTCTGTCGTATGTGCATATCGAATTCTGATCGCGCTCGGAGTGCCGGTATGCTTCGTGTCACTCGCAGGGTAGAATTTCGACGCCCAGTGCACTAGATATTGTGACTTCTCCGAGTCCCAGATTGCGTCTGGTGCCCACACCATTCCCGCGGTTGCGTCCTCAACATTGACCAGTCTCTCGCCCGTCCAGGTTGTCAGATCTGTCGACTCCCATACAAAGATCCCTCTACTACCCGTCCTTTGCGAAGCGTCCCATGTCGTCTTGCCAATGTTGAGATCTGTGCCGATGATATACCATTTCTTGCCCTCCTCATCGCCTCCTCCGGAAATTATACTTGGATCGCGTACGCCTTGGGTCCCTTTGGTTGGGTTGATCACCGGGTTGCCCTTGTTGAGCGCCTTCAAGGAGATCGCGTTGTTGCCGTTGCTGGTGTAGAAGTACACACTGGGCTTGTCGCCGAGGAAGAAGACGCCTAGGTAGCCCGTCAAAGACGGGTCGGTCCGGGTGGCGAGCGACGTGTACGCGGAGAAATCGAGCGACTGCGTCGGCGCCGCAGCAACCGCTGTGATAAAGGCTGCGAGGGAAGTGAGGAATCGCATCCTGAACGTTTGGGCCCGCGAAGCTTCGCAAAGGACCATGGGGTGGGAACTCGGTCTGTATATATGAATTGCATCCACATATCCGGGGCATGGGGGACTACCGTTCCCGGTGCCTATCATGCGTATATCTTATAGGAGCGAAATATGCGATCAACATGGGTGGGGCTATTGCACTATAAATTCTCCGGGGAAAATGCGGAGGTGAGGCTCTTCGCCCGTGTCACACGTATACAACTATATCAACACCGCTTGACGATTGGCGAAGGTATGCCAGGATCACAAGTACGAATGTAGAAATACCCCGATGACCCGAAAATCTCAGTACCTGGTCTTTTTATGTGGGACTGCTGGGTCTAGTAGTGGCTACCGATACTGATTTTCTGCTCTGCGATGTTCTTGCCCGAGACTTGTATCCTCGCGCCAGGACTATTGCTTTCATAGCTGACAGCTAAATCGAGCTTCTCCCCGGGCCAGAGCGTAATGTAGTTATCCTCCCAGAACACCGGCACGATATCTTTCCCTTCCGCATCAATTAGATTCAGTCTCACGAACACCGCTGGGATTTTACTTCTATTTTCTAGCACCACTTTCGTCTTCGAGGCTTTGACAGATATGTTCGCGGGTTTTATAGTGCTCAGAGCGGTGTAATTAGCGTAAGAAGTCACGGGTGTGTAGTACCACGTCGAATTTTCCCAATCCAAGCCATCGAGGGTTGGGGCGAGCCAGTACACGTTCCGAGACAGTATTTCGTTGCTGTTGTTGTTGGGTTTGAGGAGAAGGCGGAGGAGCGCTACGTCTTGTATCTTATCCACACCTTCGACGATTCCAACCTTCTTGCTTGAGTTGGGCTGCGTATCCGTATTCAACTTCTGGCGAGAAATGACCTTGCCGTCCAGGTCCAGTAATTCGATCTCCACAGTCCTAGCCCCAGAGGCCGATAACGAGCGGTTGATCAAATATATGGATTGTGAGGTGTACTCGTACGCCACATGCTCAACTCTGCTTCCGACTTTCGCGCCAAAGTAGCTTCCTCCAGTGTGGAGATAGTAGTCGAACAAATTCCAATGCAGGCTCGGCCACGCGTTATTCAGCATCCAGTACACCGAGCCTGTCGCAGGGCGCTCAGCGCTCCATTTAGCCGCGTACGCTTCGTATTGGGCTTTCGTAGCTTCGTAGTCCATCATCTGACTCTTGAGCAGATAGTCGGATAAGGATGTTGGTGCGCCGTAGCGCTTCCATAAGGCGTCGTTGTAAATGGAGCGGGTGTAGAAGGAGGAAACATTCGTACTCATGTGAAACAATCCCTTGTCCATACTTTCCGTCTTCCAGAGGTCTTCGAGATCGGATGGCGAGAGGAATTTCTTGAGGGAGGAGAGTTCGGGTGTACCAACCCCAGCACCGAGCTCTGACCCGAATCCAAATGCAGCGCCCAGTTGGTCGCCGTACCAGTAATTGGGAGGGACCCAATCGTATGGACCATCCATCTTCATGCCCCCGTTCCCAAGGGCCTCTGGGTACCCTCTTTGGCTCGCCGACGCGATGATCGGGACATCCCAGTCATTCTCCCTCAGTGCGGAGAGATAGATCTTCGTCGCTCTGTCATCCGGCCAGAAATCACTTCCAACAAGAAACGCGAGCATTGAAGGATGGGACTGCATCATCTGCGCCTCATGCTGCATACTCGTATTCGCGATCGCGTAGTCTGGATCCGTCCATGTCACGCCGGAGCCTTCGTCGTTGTACGTCCAACCCTCCCATTTATCGCAGCACTCCCAGCCCGCCATTATCATTAGCCCAAGCTCATCAGCTAGTTCGTATAAGTAAGGGTGTTCCTGTTTACCCTCCAACCTAATCGTGTTGAGGCCCATATCGAGAACAAGCTTCAACTGGCTTGCAAGCTTGGATTCGGAGAAGCGGAGGAATATGTCGGAAGTGTATCCTGCGCCGAGGACTTGGAAAGGGTGTCCGTTCACGTGGAACGTTGTGTCGTTGAAGCTATTCAGAGTCGAAGTCACGGTTCTGATCCCGAACTTTTTGGGGGGCGTGGTGTCAGAGGGTCCGAAGGGAGTTGATACGGTGCAGGATATAGTGTAGAGGGGCTGAGGCCCCCATTGTTTGGGCCACCAGAGCTGGGGGTTTGGGATCTTGAGGGCAGTTGTAACTTTTTGTTGAGATTTGGCGGGAAGATGGAAGGCTGCTCGTGGGTGGCCTAGTTGTTTGCCTTGGGGTGAGAGGATTCTGCAGGTGATCTCTCCTTGGACATTTTTGGAGTCGAGGTTTTGCGCATCGAGATGAATGCTCAATTGGCCGTCTAGTTTGGTCACGATACGTGGTGCTGAGATTGAGATTGGACCTGTTTGTCTGATCTCAACGTTCCGCCAGATACCTGTTCCATTGTCTGGAGGATACGGATTCCAGTCCACGAATCCGAGAGCAAAGTCGCGATTGTAGTCTGTTGGATAAACTCTTATGAGCAACACATTGCTTCCTTCTTTTATATGACTAGTGATGTCGTACGTTCGACCCGCATAAGCGCCAGCCTGAGTGTTCTTATCCGCGATAAGCATTCCATTGAGGTATATGTCCGCTTTACTCGTGATGCCGTTCGTCTTCAGCTGAAAGTGCGAGCCAGATGTTGGTTTAAGCCGAGCTTCTGAACGGTAGAACCACGGTACGTAGAACTGCGAATAGTCCACTTTCTGTAGGTTGGTCGAGTAGAACAGGTCGGTGTCCGAGTAGATGTTGTTCTCAAGAAGCGTGGCCATTAAGGTGCCGTGGGTGCCGATTGTGTACCATCCCGAGATATCTACGCTGGTCGACGAGAGCTTCGATGCATCATTTCCAGCGATTGACGACGATTGAACCTTCCATGATGGAATTATTGCGGACGTTCCAGGGCCATACAAGAGCCCAGCGTGGGTCGCAAGGTTGAGAGCTGAGACCAGAAGCAGCCTTGCCATAGCCTTCTTAACGGAAGGCGCAAGCATCGTGCTGTTGTGGTCGTTTCTCAAGTACCACGACACAGGCGAGATGCACCAACGGGACGAGCGCTATTAAGTGCTCAAGATGCGAATTCAACCTGGCATGGTCTGTAAAGGACGATCTTCGCAGTTGATACCCGGCTGGTGTAACATCGGCACGTGCTGAGGTTGTACCTCGTATTTCCGCTCACTGGGGTACGATACGTCTTTAGGTCCCATCGGGGACATATCCGATGCAGAGATGTTGAAGAATGGGCAACGCTTAGTGATGAGAGTCAGGATTCCTGCATAGGAAGGGTGTACATGCTTCAACCCCTCTTCTCCTCATGCCAAGAATAGTTATACGAGCTGCATTAACTAGGTCCTAAAGAGGCAGCTGGTTGATGACCACGTTGAGGCTCCTGCCTTTGAACTAAGATCTATCTTTGGGCGTGTGTACATTATAGCTTCCACCCTCGTTTCTTTGCCAGCGCGGTCTCTTGTCTCACAGCAAGATCAGCTATGATCTCTTCGCTACCGCCTCCAACAACCTGTGGTACTTAGCTGAGCCATCAAATTTCATAGGAAAAATACTCACCATCATTCTCAGATCGCGACTCATCTGCTCGATGATAGCTCCCGGGCCACCTTTCTGGTAGCCCGCACCACCAAAAATCTGCTGAGCTTCGCGATTCGCCATCTCCAAGATCCGCCCACCATGGACCTTCGACAACGCGATCTGACCAGCAATCTCTGGATCTTGCCAGCCTAGTGGTGACTGCTGGATGTGATATGCTAGCTGTTCAAGCCATGCCCAGTGGCTCTCTACATACCGACCGATAGTAGCAAGCTTGTGGCTGATGATCTGGTTCGCAATCAAAGGCTTGCCAAATGTGTGTCTCTTGCTGGCATAAGCCCACGACTCTGATAAACAGGTACGAGCTTTGCGATTGCAGCCGACGGACATAATGAAGCGCTCCTTATTGAAATTGGTCATAATGATCTTGAAGCCTTCGTTTTCTTTCCCGAGCAGGTTCTCAACCGGAACATGAACGTCGTCCATCTCAACAAAGCTCGCGCCTCCACCTTTCTGTCCACTATTCGGTATCCGACGATGTGAGAAGCCCTTGGCGTCTGTGGGTATGACGATGACTGAGATACCCTTCGCGCCAGGTCCACCAGTCCGTACAGCTGTGGTCATATGTGTAGCCCATGGCATGCCTGTTATCCACTTCTTGTATCCGTTGACAACATAGTGTTTTCCGTCTTTCGTCTTCTCGGCGGTGGTTTGGATATTGGCGACATCGGACTACAGCTCGTTAGCACAGCCCAACCTAGACAGAAGGCACAACGTACTCCACCGCTAGGCTCTGTTATTCCCAGACAAAAGCTCGTCTCCCAATTGAACAAGCCTGGGAGCCACTTCCTCTTCTGCTCCTCAGTTCCGTGGTGCACAATTGGCGGGACACCAATAACGCTTCCACCACCCAGCGCTGTCCCTACGCCTCCTTCTATCCGACTATTCTCATCTGTCATGACGATCAGATGGAAGATGTCCAACTCAGCAACCGGTATGCCTGCTGGTCCAGGGACATCTTTCGGTCGATAGGGTTCGGGTACGTCTGCGAAAGGGTATCCTGATCGAGCGTGCTTGAGGCGGACCTCTACAGGCGCCTCGCCCTTCTCTTCCCACTCCAGCATGTAAGGCTTGATGTCTTCGTCGACATGCTTTCGAATCGCGTTGCGCAGCTTCTTATGCGACTCGCTGTAATACGGCGATGCGAGGGAGCTGTACCAGGAGGGTTCAGCCCAGGGTCCGAGGTTTCCGAAGGTCTCCTTCTTTTGGGGCTCCATTATGGAGGGAATGAGGGACTCTTTCTTCGGTGTAGGATTCGCCATGTTTGCATTGAATGATCTTGCGACATGCTGACAGTGGTGCCTGTGATAAAAACATGGAGGAGCTTGAATTGCCGCGGTAAGTCGAGCTTGGGGGAGTTAGGCGAGTCAGCCTAGGGACGGAGGAATGCGGGGCTTGGACTCTCGATATTGGATTATTCTTAACCGTTGCTCGACAACAACCTCATCTACAAGCATACCGAATTCTACGATATCTGAGGTCCCCCGATTCAATAGTCTGTACGAACTCCTAGAGGTGGTAACGCGGACTCCGCGATGTGTTTGCAAGAACTCTATCGAAAAAACCACTCGAAGCACGCATCGACACTTGTCATGCACAGCTTCTCCAGACAGCGCTTTAACCTAGAACACATAAGTATATCTGGCACATTTATGTAGCCAGCAGACTTGCACGAATGTGAAACTCATTCACGACACCTCTACACTGGGTGATTGATTGAGTGCCTGCCGCAATGATTCGGCTACTTCTTCCATGGTTGACTGGCAAGCTTTTGCAAGACCAAATCAACAGTCTTGCAGAGCTATGGTTTGGACACAACACTGTAGCTAGGAACGGATTGTTCGGTAGCGGTGGGTTGTGTTAGACATGGGCGAAAGACGAGAAGAATATGGAAGGTGAATTTGATCAATGCGAGACTTTGGTATTAGTCTGAGCTTCCCATCCTCTGATTCTCATTTCTGGACAACAAGATTCAACCCCCGGACTATGTATATAAAATGCTCATTTTGGCAAGAAGAAAACGTGAGCCGCTCGCGTTTTCTTTGCCCAAACTCGATTGGATGATTTAGAAGCTAGTGCGTTTTGGGATGGCGTACAAAGTTTGGGACTTTCTCAGACTTCGTTCCCCTTCCCGTGCGACTGCTCTGATCAAAGGCCAGGTTTTATGTATGTGGCAACGATAGCTAATTCAGAGCCTGATGATTCCCTCCTAAGCATGTCACCTTTACGATGGGCGAGCGATGAAGGAAGCGCATGCAAGCTGTTCCAAGATTCGGCTCTCCGAGACCAAGACACCTATGTACGCAACTGAGCCATGGTGCATATTTATACCCGCCATGATAAGGGTTGCTTGTCGTCATAATTACCCTTGCCGCACCCACTTCATGCTCAAGAGGTTTGCACATCTGCTTCACACATTCTGAGGCATCGATCTTTTTCAGTTTCAGGAATAACGAGCCGTCTCAGCGGAAATTCCGTTGACCAGAAACGCCAATACCACAGTGCACGCAACGAGGCTGTGTCCACGGCGGGAAGATTGACGCGCAATCAAAAATCTTATTATCGACCGTCGGACTCTCCAATTGTTGGCGAGCTCCCCCTTTCCAAGCGTTGGCGGAAGTACAGGCCGCCTCTCATGATTTCTCCTCGCTACCTAGGCGACTTGGCTCCCACGTCCGCTCCGCATAGCTGAGCGGCGCCAACACTCATCGCCTTGGCAAACGGACAACAGCAGACAGATGAGGAGGATTGGCATTTCTTGCGAGTTCCACTTGTCGGTAATGTTGGCTCCAAGATCGCTGATGCTCCTAACACATAAACCTGCGAGCCCGGGTCTTTATTCCTTATCATCCTCAATGCCTACTGTCTGATTACCTTCATACACTATCTTTACCAGTCACTCGTTGCATCAAACTTCATCAAATATTTTCTACTAATATCACTTGTTTCCTACTTTCAAACAATGAGGTCGTTGGCGGCACTTTCTATGCTGGGTGCTTCCGTAGCACCAGCACTCGGAGCTATCATCCCACGACAACAAGGCTCATTACCACCCGTCGAAGTCCGGGGAAATGCCTTTTTTGCGGGTGACGACCGATTCTACATTCGGGGCGTCGCTTATCAGCCAGGTATGTATGCCAGACAATGTGTTCAATCAATTGACTAATACGCGAAGGTGGCGCCGCGGATGCAAAAGATCCTATCCTCGACATAGACGGCCTGAAGCGAGATATCGAGAATTTCAAGTCCCTCGGCATCAACACCATACGTGTATATACGATCGATAATTCACAGAATCATGACGAAGGGATGCAGCTGCTGGACGAGGCAGGCATTTACCTTGCCCTCGATGCGAACACGCCGAAGTATTCGCTGAACCGCGAGAACGAAGACACTCTTCACCGATCATACAACGACGTGTACCTACAGTCCGTCTTTGCGACAGTTGACGCATTCGCTGGATACAACAACCTCCTACTTTTCTTTTCTGGAAACGAAGTCATCAATGCAAAGAACAATACCGGCGCAGCAACTTACATCAAGGCCGTGACGCGCGATATGAAGACGTACATCGCCAATCAACACTCTCGGACAATCCCCGTCGGGTACTCTGCTGCTGACGTCGCCGAAAATATCGAGCAACAAGCCCTCTTCTTCAACTGCGGAACCGATGACGAGCGATCTGATTTCTTTGCCTTCAACGACTACTCTTGGTGTGACCCCTCGTCGTTCACAGAGTCAGGATGGGACCAGAAAGTCGAGACCTACGCGAACTACAGCAAACCGATCTTCCTATCCGAGTTTGGCTGCATCACCAACACTCGCGAATGGGGTGAGATCGAAGCTCTCTACTCCACCGATATGACTGGTGTCTACTCTGGCGGTCTCGTCTACGAATACACCGTTGAGCCAAACGGCTATGGTCTAGTGACAGTCAACTCCAACGGCGATATCGAACCCAATGATGATTTTGATCGTCTCAAGGCAGCCTACGCCGCGACCAGAAACCCTAGTGGTAACGGTGGTTTCAGGGAGAATGGTGTGGCTTCCGAGTGCCCTGCTGAGTCCGAGGAGTGGGAGGTCTCTAGCACACTTCTGCCATCCATCCCGGAGAAGGCCCAGGCGTTCATGGAGGACGGCGCTGGCACCGGACCCGGTCTTGACGGTGACGGTAGCCACTTCGCCGGCGAGGAGAGCACATCAACCGCCACACCGGGTGCTAATGCTCCAACCCGATCGCCTTCCGGTCAAGCAGCCAATGGTGGCGGTGAGGGTGCGGGTGTCAGCGTTGAGGTACCGATGCGCTTCTTGGGTATGATTGCTGCTAGCGTCGTGTTTGGTGTGGTGTTGGTGCTATGAGTAATTCGAGTGTGGAGAGAGGCATCAATGAAGGGTTCGTGTATTTGTAGATTTTCTTATCGATCGTGTGACCTGTACAGAGTACGGTCGTGTGTAAGAGAGGTCACTGGCGTTCTTTACCTTCTCTTTCTTGAGTACCTTTCGAATACATTCAAACTGTAAGACTACATCATACAGCGTCCAGCGTATGTTCGGTGTTGTGCACACGCAAGAACGTGAAATTCTGCTTAGGTCAATTCTTCTAGGACATGACAGCGTGACTCGTGTTCCCTCAGTGGGGAATGCGGGCCCAATCATAGAAAAGGACGCCATGTAGCCTACCGCTAATCCCGACGCGGCTCTCACCGACAACACAAACAACGTTCTCCTGTATGAACACGCTGGGGACGATTGCTGCTGGGCTTGATCACGACTGTATCTGCGGAGACACGCTATTAATATTTTCCTCGCTCTAATCCAACACGCAGACGAGAGCAGACGCTGCATACCACAATTAAAAAGACTCTCATCCATCACCTCCTTCCCGACGAATATGTTGCCAAAAAATCTAACCAGTACCTATCGGCAGTATAAGCACGACACTGATGCCATTGCCTCATGGCTCGCGACCACTGCCAAGCGCTATGGCTATATCTCACAAGCACCGACCGCCAATGGAGCAAAGTCACAAAAGACTGGCAAGCAAGGTAAGGCTATTACAGCGATCCTAAGGCTTGTAGATATAGTGTTACTCTGGTCCCAAGATCTCGCTAAATATCCTAAATTCACGAGCTTACTTGAATCCATTAGGGCGCATCAACTACACGATTGCGGTCAAAGATTTTACCACGCTTGCAGAGTTCCTCGCCAAGAAAACAGACCCAATCATCCAAGTCCCTTACAAACTAGCAGCTCTATTAGACCGAAATATTAGCATCCGTCGATGGGCTTCCGAGATGATATCAACAACTCTCCCTGAAGGAGAAGGGAAGCAAGAGTCGGATGGCGGCCATGCCTTCTTCCTAGGTGTCTTGACGCGAGTTCGAGACGTTCTCTCTCCCAGATATACTCCAGCATATGTGCCGACTGAAAATTCAGCAGCAAGTATAGAGGAAGTGGTGAACATGTTTGAGCATCTGGACATTGAAGAGCCGTCAGAAGCATTCAAGAAAGCACCGAACGTCGTGCTTGCACCCATGGAGAGCACCAACTCGTATAAGGTGGAACAGACGTTCAACCTGGATGAGGTCTTCCTTGCGTTTCATCTCTTACTGGCTGACATCAACAACGTACGGGCTGAGGTATCCAAGGCTTGGGAACGCTTCAAGCGCGGACAAATTGATCTCGTTACTGCATCCATCACCACGAACACCGCCGTGGACCTTGCAAGAGCAATGGAGGAAGACCTTGGAGATCTTTTCGCACGGCACGGTGGCGTCGAGAACATGCTATTCGCTTTCTATACCTCACAGTGTGTGCTCGCGGGCTTCCCCCCTTTCTCCAAAGAGCGACCAGATGATGGTATGGAGTTCCGTACGTACGATCTGGCCGATGTGCTACTTTGGCCGGCACACTCACTACTTTCCGCTTTCTCTCGTAAGTTCGAACCCGGCCGACGTACCGAATACAGGCCAGGGTTCTACGGCACATACAAACCGTCGAACGATCGGCCAGTCTCTAGCACTATTTCGGGAGGAATATTTAAGGACGATAGCGAATACCTTACAAACAATGAAGACATTCATTCCCAGATACGTCAGTCCGAGCCATTTTAAATCACGGGTTTTGGTGAACGGCTTATTGCTTCGGTCGAGAGTCGTGGTGTTGGGATGTAGATTTCTTTTGTAAGGCAACTGAACTTTCAGCTTCGAGATAAAGCGTTTTACGGTCATTGGCCTGGCGTGCATAGTACGTGCTTACATGGCTCAGCCGACTAGCATTTCTCTATCAGCAGGATGTCCCTGCTATACGATAGCGAGAGGCTGCAAAAGTAAATCAACTTGGCGTTGGGACCACGAACTCTCCTAAAGCCACTGAGCTTAGTGATTGTCTTACCAATTGTCTTGCAGTAGCGTCTATTCAGCTGAAGAAATCATGCCTATAAATCAGCCAATAGACAGCGAGGCAGGACCTCCAAAGCGCTCGAATGCAGGCAGTCCTTGGGCTTTATGGGAGAAGCTTTTAGCGGGGGCTTCATAAGGCTGCAAAAGCAAACAAGAAGGAGGGGCTAATGTCACTTTTGAAAGGTTCTCATATGGAGTCTCCGAACAAGCCCAACATTCAATACTATGACCTTTCCGAGATTTTCTTCTTGAACGATTTGCGGAACGAGCATATACTGAGTCGCGGCAAGCGGGTTCAAGTCGTATTGTACAAGGCAAAAGTTCAGGTACACTTCCTGAAGGTGAAATCTAGCCTATAGCATCGAAGCCCGCCAGCCAGGCTGTGGTTTGGCCGAAAATAACATCAAGTCAATTCTGATTGGGAGGGCTCGGGTTTCGCGAGTTCCACAACTCCTTAAATAGAGCTAGAAATGCATGACCCAGCCGCAGCGCTTGTACAATTACGCCACCGATGCTCAAATCGAAATTTAAGATCTAAACGCTGACAAGACATAAATCTAAGAAGCCCTCCAGTATATAACAATAGAACCAGACGCTGTTTCCCTCTCAGCCTTGTTTCTTTACTGTCTTCATGTCGCAGCTCAAATCGCAGACCAGCGATGAAGAGCATTTGCTCCCGAAAGATGGATCCTCTCCCGCAATACCTCTTTCTACTATTTCCAACAAGGCTGCGAGTAACATCGTCGATGAACTACCGAACACCAACCCCACAAGCCAACCAGTCACAGCCCGCTTCCTGAAGCACGAAATTGTTTTGATTCTTGTTCCCCTTACAATCACAGTATACTTCATCTTCACCTGGCAACGATATCTCACACGGGACAAAGATGAGCCTCTGAAGTATGGTAGTGAGAGTGAGATCTGGATCAACTACTCCTGGTTCCTCATTCCTGTTTTTGGCCTGGGGCTTGCAAAATATGGGATCGTTGGCGTCGAAGCTGCCATGATTCAATCGCCTAACTGGCAGCTGCCCAACACCGCAGCGTATCTGATGCATAGTGATAGCAGCTGGAACAGTCCAGAAGAATGGGGAAAGATTCTAGTAAGATGGTTAAAGAGTCTGAAAAAGTCTTGTCGTGCACGAAACGATTGCATACACTGACTTTGGTCTTTACTCGCGTTCCTGAGCCTGTTTCCTTTTACAGCTTTTACCCTCGTGGGTCTCTCTTATGAGCTTTCCGATGGATTTGTTCATTCACCCGGCGCTCCCATGGTAATCGGACATGCATGGGACAATTACCATGACAGACAAGACTTTGAATCGGCCGCCGCAAAAGCGTGGGAGATTGGGACACACGTCCAAATACCAGGGATTGGAGTGATATATACCCCTGAATACCTCCAGCGTAGGCAGTACCGCGCCTTCGACCACCTCCCCAACTCTGTTCCTCTAGATGGTGGTAACCCGGAGATTTTCGTGGCTCCACAGGCCCAAACACCTGTCGCAGGCAATGCCTGGGGTCTGCATGCTGGATACAACTGTTCGGTTTTGGCGGACGCCTCTGAATTGACTATTCTTAGTCCAAACTCGGTGTCGAGTCTAACCAGCGACAACAAGGCATACCAGACTGCATTGGGCCAGAGCATATAAGTTTTTGACACCTTTTCTTCTCCAATGTCTACCAACCTTCGGGCGTACGTCGAGATGGGCCTGAGCAGCAGCAATGCTACTACGTTGTACGACGGAACTGAGCCGAGCTCTTTCGATACCGACGGCATCAGCAAAGCGGATATCTTCGAGTACTTGCTGTGGCAAATCCGTCTTGAGGGGGCATACGGTGATGACGGTCTTCTCTTTAACAGCACTCTCGAACCCACTGTCAAAGGGCTGGGCCAACCTTTCAAGCAAATCGCAAATGGAAGCTACGCTGCAAACGACACGTTCTTCATATCAAAAGGCAAAGAGCCTTATCATTTCCCATCCGGAAGCATCCAAGTTGTATCCATTGCCTCTCCTATCGGCGTCCAGTGCCGTGTCGTTTCCGCCCTCGGAACCGCAGACCTGAATCCTGCGCGAGCGACGTTCCAGTCCTTCAAACGGACACCCCCTCCCCCATTCAACCAATCCAGAGTAGAAAGCGAGACCCCCCGCTTCGGAAACATCGCCAAAAAGACAATGCTGAACAGATACCTCGAAATCTTCACTTCTATCAACAGTCCCGCCCGGGTGACAGTTTCCAACTCTATCAGCTATCGGAGCTTTGTTCAGCCGCAAATGCTGCAAAGATCTATTATGATGGCTTATGCCATGGATGCCCTACAGCTTATGTATGACGGAACATACAGTTTTGAAGGCGCATGGGTGAACACCAATCTAACGTCGTCAAGCCCGGGTAAAGTATTA
Organism: Lophiotrema nucula; assembly: GCA_010015825.1. Lineage (NCBI taxonomy): Eukaryota > Fungi > Ascomycota > Dothideomycetes > Pleosporales > Lophiotremataceae > Lophiotrema > Lophiotrema nucula. The sequence goes on from ML977361.1 coordinate 185,422, forward strand.
ACAGCTGGAGTAGTTCCGCCACTGGTACCAGCAATAGGGTTTGGGGTTTGGTCTTTTGGAAGTCTGCTGCTGGTGATATTTTATGGCTTTCGGCGGAGGTGGTCCGAATCATTGGACGGGAGTAGTGTCTTTTGGCGTGGTGTCGAGTTGGCGGATGAAGCGAAAGATGGACTTGCAAAGGGGCGAGATCGAGATAGGGTTTTGCGGGATTTACGAGGCTCGGTTCCGTAGACGTGGAGTGATGTGGTCGATGATCGTCTTGTAATGATTGAGAGGGATGTTGCGGCCGGAAAGAGAAGTTGAAGACTTGATTTAGGCAGATAATGTACCATCAAGTAATAGCTTGCACTCCCTAGAGATAGCTTATCTACCTCTCACGTCTACTTATACGGGTATTCTGGTTGTCTGGACAATTACATAGGGGTAGAAGGAAGGCACTTACTCTCTTTTATAGAACTATTTACTCTCCTTTATAGAACCATTTGGTCTCATTTCTATAACTATTAACTCTCTTTTACATGAATTCCTGATCTTTCATATCATAATAAGGCGCAAACTGAAAATCACCAGTGTTGCGATGGTCGACGTAGCAGCAGCTGTGGAAGAGATGCTGATCGAAGGCAAGGGAGATGAAATTATGAAAGTGTACGAGAAGGTGCATGGGGTCACGCCTCGTGTTTAGGGCATATTTGATGGCGAGGACACAGTTGAGCTATGAGGAAGTGTTGCTCTAATGCCTGTGTTCCTTCATTTTCTCATTGAAGATTTGCATACCCCTCGGCGTGTAAACAACATTGTATTGCAGACAAACTGTTGCAAAGCTTTGTCTATAAAGCGAGTATCGCTTTTCGCTTCTGTCACACTCTTAAGATGTCCCGCTGTCGCACCGGTGTCGTATACCCGCGGCATGCTAATCTAGCAGCTGATGTAACCTCTTTGCAAATCCAAGTCTCTCGTTCCTTCCGGTTTCACAGGTTCCGTTTGCAAGTCATATGACATCGCGTTCCAACATCATCTCCACATCTTTATCATTTCCGACGCTAACGATGGTATCGCCAAACTCATCTCGAAGCTTCCTGTCAAGCTTAGGGCTACCAGCCGAAGCCACCTCAGAGGTTACCACTTTCGTCGTCTTGGTGTCATTGTCCAGTAGCCCGAATTGCACGAGTCGACTCCTAACTTGTGTTTCCGTGTTCTCGTCGTAGAAGAACAGCCCGATCTTGATGAGAGTTTTCTCGAGGAAAGACTTCAGGGTCGGCATTGTTGCCGCGATCAAGGCGAATTGTTGTTCCACCATTGCCCACAAAACAACGGTGACATTTGAACGGAACGGATCGGTGGTAGTGTAGAAGGTCTGAAGCTGAAGTGTGCGCATGATGGCGGCGAAAGATGCAAAGAGACCCAAGCCCATCAATATGGCGAGGAAGATCTTTTCGCGCCGTGGCCGATGGAGCTTGCGGATGAAAGTGATCGGGATGAAAGAGAAGAGAAGATCTGTGGCAATTTGGAAGCCGGAGAAGGCTATGATATTGCCGTTGATGACACTGCGCGGGATACACTTTACTATGCGGAACACACGCGGGTCCCAGAATATGCTGAAGGGACGGCACTGTGTAAACTGGAAGGTTGTCTGCACAAGCAGTGCTGCGACGAGGAGACCCATCATCGTGTAGAGAAAGATTCGCCATCGACGGGATTCGCGCTTGACTCGAAGAAGTAAGGTCGCAACGGAGAGCTTCACGAGAGTGATTGACCAGTACCATATCACCTGGTTGATGAAGATGAGCTCTAGTGCGCTGCGACGTTTAGCGAAGCCGATGAAGCGAGTGTGGCGACCAAGACCGTAGACGGCTGCAATAGATGTGATTATGTAGTTCACCACTGCGAGGACCTTTACAACATTGCCATGTCAGTGTTGTACAACAGAAAGATCCGAAGTTGGAAGCAATACCGTTGCTGCAAGGACTGTCCAGTCATCCCAATCCAGTCGAACGTAAGGCCGAAGTCTTGACCACAAGCGGGCGAAGAGTAGGGCAATCGATATGACCATCAACCCGCCGCTTATTCCCAGGAGAATTGGAGCTGTGGAGGTGTCTCCACTGTCGTGAAAACGAGGTGTGCCATTGCCTGGAGCAGGCCCATTGAAATCCGGCACGCGAGAGCCGTTGAATCGATTCATCACAGTCCAGCTGTGAAGGACTCGAGCCCGTCTGGTACGCCAAAATGGAAAAGATAACGTCCGAAATTAGGATGAAAGTTCATAACGTGCCAGCATCCAGCCCAGTCGAAGGAGGTGTGAAGAACAGACAAAAGCATATGCTCCTTCTCGAAGCACAGCGAAATCAACCTCACAGCCCGCCGGACCATCGATCTAACTATCTATGCATTTGATCATCACTTTATCGAACCGACGTTCGCATGAAAGAAAGGCGGCCTTTGGTCATCGATGCTCCCCAGCCTCTCTTCGCAGACACGGCATCAAACTCATGATCACACGGCAGCTCTCGCCTCATCTCTTCATTCGTTACTTGGCGTGAATACACTTACATGTTCGTTAAGTGGTCGTGTGTGGAGTGCATGTAGTCTCATACATGTTTCATCTCTAGCCCCGACCCCTGCACCCCACAAATCAATGCATCGCGTGCAGTACACGACTTAGTGCCGACTGAGATCCCGTATGTCGTTCATGCGGGTAAAAGCGATTTGTTCGCCCGCCGCCAGCCGTCGAGAGGCTGACGTTAGTCAACCGAGGCCTTGGCGAGTTGCGTGATACAGTTACACAAACATCTGTGCCTCAGGAACTGTAAGGTGTCAATGCAACAGCCAATTTGTCAATTCTGCAAGAGCTGAGTTCCTTATTCTGTACATATTCGTGGTGATCGTTGACTGAAAGGTCTAAGGTCCGTCCTGAATAGTAGTAATCTCTATCGACTTCCCGTTGCCCCGCACACTAGAAACATGCAGGAGCTCAGAAGCAGAAAGCCTAACCAAAGAGCAGATGCTTTCGGAACTTCGAGACTTCGCTTGACTTTCCGGAGTACGTGGGGTAGCGGTCCTGCAGCTGTACTTCGATCGGTAGCAAAGCTGAATTTGGGGTGCATCCGCTTGTCACGATTGCGAAAGCGAGCGCTTTGCACACATAGTAATGAGCGTACTGCAGGAGATACTCGCTGAACAATGGTCGGTTGCACAATAGCTAGATTTTCCCTCGAAGAACGACTGCGGAAGTGCTTCATGGGTATTGCTGATCTTGCTGCTTACTGCAGCATGAACACTCCATCTCGGTCACTTCTCTTTCCAGAATGTGTCTAGCATGTCTTTTACCGTCATACACTTGATCTTGGGAAATTGTACATTCAGTTCTCCCGGGATATGGCATATCTTCTCGTCCATTGTCCACCTCGAAAACATTGACATAAACCACTGGAACTGTAGCTTGGGGAAACGCTCGTAACACGGTTTCTGGCACGGCAACTCCGTGATGCGACCAGTGCTGAGAGTTTCAACGTCGTCGTATACCACACTGAATTTGCAATCTGTACAGGCCATGAGTCAAGGTGCTCATTTGCGCCATAAAACCCAACATACCGAGTGTTTCCTCAGCTAGGCGCACAACTTCGTTCCATGTAAGAGCATCCCCCGCAATCCGGCTTTCTTCAGGCCATTCGCTAAGGTCTAGCGCTGCCACGACAAATCTAGCGACATCGAAGGAGTACGTGAATGTGATGAGGCTGTTACCGTTTCCCGGAAGGGCGGCTTGGCGATTGGCGATATCGATTGCAAATGGCGCTGGCTTCAAGTATGACTTAATGTGTGGTTGTGCCCAGTAATCGAGAAAGCAGCCATTGAGAAACACTGTCCATTGCAAGCCAGACTTCTTCAGCTCCTCGATAGCAGCGAAGTAGTCTATCAGTGTAGGAAGCTCATCTATGAAGCTATGATTTTCTTAGCATTCGAGAGCATCTTCACTTTGTAGTCCCACGCGTTTACCTTCTGGGATACGCTATGGCGAAGGTGCTCGGAACGAAGCATTTCGTTACCGAAGATGCGGTAGCTGCTTGGATCAGATTCAGCTGAGCAACCTTGAGCGAATCGCCGTGATACCCTACACAGCTGATGACAGTGTGGATATCGTTATCCTCCAAGACACGTATAAGAGCCGGTATATCACGGTAGTCGACGTATAAAACACTGTTCGTGGCTTCTACCTTGTTCAACTGTGGGTGTCGTTAGTGCCATGTTTCTGCACTAATGATAGAAAGACCTTGTACTTCTCTACTGAGAATGAATGGTTGGTGCACCTTTTGCTCCTCCATGATCTCGAGTATAGTTTGACCAACGGCGCCACTCCCTCCTGCAATCGCAACGTTGACCATATCGGTATACTGGACACTAAGGAGTGTTAGGGAAGGAAGTCAATCAAGCAAGTCCTTCTCTTGATGCATATATAAGACAAAGTAGCCAGGACAAGGACTCCGCGGGGACCGAAGAGGATGCAGAGTCAGTACTTAGGCCTCAGAAACTTCGAAGACGATCCGTTTCTCCCCTCGCTTTTCCCGCCAATAGTTGGTCCCTTCGATAAGCTCGGGACACCCCCGAAGCAGCCATCCCCACTTCCGCAGAAACGGTGCATTAGCTTCCCATCCTCGGAAATCAGGTGCGTCACCCCATACAATCAAAGCTGGGTTCTCGATAATAGACTGAGAACTTTGGGTGCCAACATCGAGAATGTCTAAGCAGAGTTCATCTTCGTCGAACAGCCCAGCCTCGACTGCTAGGAGCACATTGTCTCGAAACTGGGGGAACGGAAACATATCAATCCATGGGTGGTGGATGATCTTGCGCTGTATATCGGTTGGCATCAACGCTTTTGGACATGACGTGAGGGCCTTTGGATGGTGTGGAGGATAGGGCCCGACCTCGTTGAAAGCTGAGATGAATTCGTCCTGGCACAGTCCTTCGGGAGGGACTCCTAGCAGAATGGTGTTTTGAACGAGGGCATTTAGGACATTGAGCTTGATGAGGATTGGGAGATTTGAGGGTCGTGGTGCTCCCAATGTGTAATCCTCGTACGCTTGTCTCATGAGATGCCGAGCATGAGCGATCTGCCGCGGGCAGGTAAGGACAACGGGCCCATCGGGAACAGGCATTACTCTACCACTAGCTACTGGAACCATCTCGTAAGAGAGATATAAACTATCCGTGACATCGTTGGTACATTTCGCAATGGTATCTTCTGACGATGATGGACTGGACTGCTCCAGTTGATTGAACTTCTCAGCATTTCGTCTTCTGCCTGCTCTACATCAGCTACCGGTAATCCACGTGTTGGAGAGGAGGCTAACGCAATGCTCTCTGGTTGATCCGGTTCTGCCGCCTCTTCCTTTCTGCAGAACTTGTAACGCCAGTCCAATCATCATTTGGCTGCCATGCGTCGACGAGCGGGTAGATCTTCCCCACGACCGCTATCCTGGGAGCGTCTGTCATGATGGGGGTGTCCATAGTGGATATGATTGGGTGCGTGGCAGTTGCTGTCAATGTTCGCGATGCATTTGATGGTGAGAGCTAGACACAGCCGACAGGACACCACACCGGTACATATGCAGTTGGATTATGCCCATGTCTGTGGATGCGATGATATCCTGATGGAGGAAGGTTTTCTTAACGCCGTTGATGGCTGTCTTAGGTACCCGCACGCTAATGCAACTGGATGATGTCGCTAGAGCAGTTGTGGACTAGCACTTCTCGACCAGTGGTCGGTCCGACCAACATGTCTCCAACAATCGAACACAACAAGAGTGTTTTCGAGCTGCTAAACTCTTCTTCCGATCTTCAATAAATGCCCGGCACGCGACGGCCCGAAGTTCTTCCATCGCAATGGATCTGGTAGTGTCTTGGAGCAGTCCTGACCTGGCACGCCAAGATCAAGCCTGTTCACTGTAACATCCTCGATGGACACAATAATGATGACTTTGATCGGGGTTTGCGGCTTTACCGGTAACTATCAGTGTCTACGTCACACTTGATTCCCCTCCACAATGAGTATCAATGTGGTATAAAAGACTACAGCTACAGTATGATCCAGCAGACGTAAGAACATCAAGACACATTTCACCACACCACCAACACCCATCCACAATGGCATCCGAAGCGAAAACCGCCCTGCCAATTGTATTTGGCAACATGACCATCGGCAAAGCAGGCGTCGAAGGAATCCGAGTAACAGACATCAATGTCGCCAACAAGATGCTCGACACCTTCCAATCCCACGGCCACAACGAAATCGACACAGCCCGTCTCTACGGCGGCGGCTCATCCGAAGAGTCCCTTGCAGCCAGCAAATGGCAGGACCGGAAGCTCATAATGGACACAAAACTCTATCCCAACGAGGGCAAAGGCATGGCCATGGGCACAAACACCTACAACCACCGCCCAGACGACGTCCGCCGCGGTCTCCTCGACAGTCTGAAAGCCCTCAACACCAACAAAATCGACATGTTCTACCTCCACGGCCCCGATCGAAAAACACCCTTCGAAGACACGCTGCGCGAAGTGAATAAGCTGTATAAGGAAGGCTACTTCACCCGTTTCGGCATCAGCAACTACATGTCCTGGGAAGTCGCTACCATCTGCGAGATCTGCTCGCGCAATGGGTGGATCAAACCTACCGTGTACCAAGGCATCTACAACGCCTTACACCGCGCCATCGAACCCGAACTCATGCCCTGCTTGAGGAAGTACGATATCGCATTATACGCGTTCCAGCCCCTCGCAGGCGGCTTCCTCACCTCGCGCTACAAGCGAGATATGTCTGACGATGACTACGAAGCTGGATCACGGTTTGATCCGAAACGCTGGCAGGGAAAACTGCATCATGGACGGTATATCAATAGCTTCTACTTTGACGCGTTGGATGTTATTAGGCCAGTTATTGCGAAGCATGGGTTGACGGAAGCTGAGTGTGCGTTGCGCTGGCTGGAGCACCATAGTATGATGAGCAAGGAGAAGGGGGACAAGATCATTATTGGGGCTAGTAGCGCGAAGCAATTAGAGGAGAATCTTGTTGATTTGGAGAAGGGGCCGTTGCCGGAGGACGTGGTGGAGGCGATGGATGCCGGGTGGTTGAGGGTTAAGGGTGTGGTGCCGAAGTACTTCCACTGAGGTTAGTACGATGTGAGCGTGTCTTTGAAAATGTACAATAAGTCTAGTAAGAAGAAAGTAAATGGCATTCTGGGCGCTATATCTACCCCAACTCCATGATGATTACAACGAAATATTCGAATCGAAGGGTTGAGTTGAGAGTGGGTATAGCAAATGTAGGAGGTATACGAGGTGCTTGGTAAGATAAGATGAAGACAAGAAACAAGAAGAATGCTAGGCCGTAAACAAGTCGTGACAAACGCTCGCAGGGTCTATGAATGCAAGATACTCCACGCCCGCGCAATGCCTTATTCCCAAGGGTTTTTCAACCATGTCTCCACGCGCTTGACCCTGCTTTGTAACTCCGTCTCAGAGCGAGAAACTTCGCCGTGCATCTTCACTTCGATGCGAGGTATCTGGTTGCACGCGCCCACCTCAGTGTAAGGCGCTTCGATGGAGGCATCCTAAGCCCTCAATGATGATTCTCGCAGTCCTGGATGCGGGGAGGGTGATCGACCTCTCAGCGCTGGCGAACTCGGTCGCAGGAGAGGCGATGCCGCCGCGCTGAGTGCGTCCAAGCTGAGTTGGCTGATGGCATCCATATTGCGCTCGACATCTTCCCCGGTCAGATCGAGCATCAGCCTCAGCTCGTTTGCCTTGAGTGGGTCACCCAAGCCGATCATCAGCTGCTCCTTCTTCTCCTGGCCAGGAACGTCATAGTAGCTCCATGTGAGACCGATGTCTTCCAGAGAGTGAGGCTCCTCTGGTCGTGTAACTTTGGCACGGATTCGACGCACATCCATGCCGAACACGCCAGACAGATGTGCTTCGGTGCCTAGGCCAAGTGTAGAGTCTCGTCGCACGGCCCGAGGAACTCTAGCGCCCTTCTCGATGGGTGTCTCACTGAGAGCCTTCGACGCACCAGCGTCTCGCAGCTTTGCGCGCTTGAACACAGCGTTCTTGAGCTCCGTTATGCCAACCACCATGTACAGCTCCTTGCCCTCCTTTCCAAGCTTTGCTATCCATTCCCGCGCTTCTGGGTCTTGACAAACGGCCTCGAAAGCTCGTCTCGGATCCTGGGATGTACGCTGTATCATCTGCTCAGCTGTGACGGTAAGGAGGTTTGGCTGGCGGTATATGCGCCCGAGATCGAATTTCACCCCGTAGTTGGTCATGAAACGGCCCTCTGAGTCGACGGAGAACACATCTTTGTACCGGAGTTGGATGTGGTAGTCATTCAGATCGTCGACCGCTTCGTGGGCAGCTTGCGAGTAGAAGCCATCGCGCTCGGGATGCAGAGGGTGGGTGAGGAGTTGTCCGACGGTGACCTCGTCTGCTGGGAGGGGCTTGGGGAGCAAGCCGTGGAGGACCATTGCGGGTTATTCGAGGTGTTTCGTAATTTGAGGCCTGCAGGCTGATCCTGGGGAACAGAACGTAAGAGATCACCTTTGGTCAATTTTCAGGTGTTGTTGAGGCTGAAGCTAGAGAAACGGTGAAGGCGTGAGATCTTCATAGCTGAGGTGTCTCGGACTTTTGGCCCCTGCCCAAACCTTAATTGGTCGGGACTAGCGTCTGATACTGAGCACTCACGTTTCTGGCTGTGACCTCGATATTGGACGAAAGCTTGGTGCCTAGCATGCTGTGAAAGGGGTTTCTGAGTTCATATCGATATTCCGTGGCAGCTCTCGCCTCCACTAGCCACGGGTCATGTGAGACCTCGCTGTGACATCTTCAGCTCTGTCAGCGAATAACTAGGCCGGCACAGCTCCGAGGACATCGTCTCCATTCGTAGTCAGGAGATATTCATCGGAAATACATGTTGTCGTTGATGCGACATGGCGCATTTATTGCAGGTAGCTGCGCGCGGAGATTCGTTACGTCGCCAAGGATGCCAACAATGTCTTATGAGCTCTGTTTCCTTCTAATCATCGCAATCCAGGCCAGCCCAAAGTCCTCTATCGGCCGCGCTCCCATGGAAGACTTCAGCGGATTTCTACCGTTGGGTCCTTGTTGGGCAAACACGGGAAACGTTATCGATGCGGCGTATTCGACGCGTGCTGCTTCTAGTAACCTTCTCGGCCGGCTTGACAGGTTGAGTACTATGTTGGCGTTGTACAGCCTGGGTTGTCGACCTTCGCATAACCAACGAAAGGCGAGGCTGACGGGACTTGAGTAAACTGCTGTCATAAATGCTGGCTTGCTTTAATTATTATCATTTGCTTGAAGAAGCCACAGATCTTCAAGTAACCTTGGGTAGCTCGAAAGTATTTCTCTGCATGGGCTTGCTGTATGTTTGGTCAGGCATTAGTCAAGCTTGACAAGATGACTTCGCAATCCATAGCCTATGTTTCAGCTGCACGACGGCTCTATGTAGAGTCAGAATCTAATCTAGATGCGGGGATTCCACATCAAGAGCCACGGAAGATTGCAAGTACAGACACAAGACGAACTGGTGTGAGTTTGTCATGAACGTAATCGCTGACAGTGCATGCCGTGTAAAGGACGTAAAGCTCCTTCGAGCGATCCACTGTGGAGATACTCCACGCGCTACAGGGTCCATCAGAGAGAGCCTTCGACCCTTGTGATCAGCATTGACAACCATAGCTCCGGACTGAGATATTTTCAAGAAGAGTCAAAAACAACGCGTGGGTAGTAAATCCAAAAGCATGTCCAACCGGGCGAGACTCGGGTTCGGATTATGGCGCGTGCGCTGAAACCTTGGGAAAAGATACGAGCTTGCCCCGCGGTCGAGAAGTTGTGCCTGCAAGACAGAACACCTCTACACCCCCATGCAGCTAGATCGGGCAGACAAAGCCTTCAGTAAGCCCACAATTTGTATGAATTGGCGAATTGAGCCCAGGACCATGACGTCCCAGTGCATTTGAAGAGCTCCCACGTCACTAGCCGACACAACCCCTCGCTAATCAAAAGCAACGGTCCCTCTTCCTCAACCATTTTAACGCGACTACTTTTACCCCTCCTTGCCCGCTGTTTTTTGGCCCTCACATCTCCTGACTTCCTGCTACTCCATCAATTGCTGCCTTAATATTTACTCTTCATCCATCCCAATCAGACCATCAACATGCCTTCCCCCGTCCCCCAAGCCGAGGAGCTCAAGGACCTTCTGTCCCTCAAGGGCAAGATCGTTGTCGTCACTGGTGCCTCTGGCCCGACCGGTATCGGTATCGAGGCCGCTCGCGGATGCGCTGAGTTCGGAGCCGACCTCGCCATCACCTACAACTCGCGCTCATCTGGTGCTGAGAAGAACGCGAAAGAACTGAGCGAGAAGTACGGCGTCAAGGTCAAGGCTTACAAGTGCACTGTCGGCGACTACGCCAACGTGGAGAAGCTCGTCCAGGATGTGATTAAGGACTTCGGCAAGATTGATGTCTTCATCGCCAACGCCGGTAAGACCGCCGACAACGGCATCCTCGATGCCACTGTTGAGCAGTGGAACGAGGTCGTCGAGACCGACTTGTCTGGTACCTTCAACTGCGCACGTGCAGTTGGCCTCCACTTCCGCGAGCGCAAGACCGGATCCCTCGTCATCACTGCCTCCATGTCCGGCCACATCGCCAACTACCCCCAGGAGCAGACCTCATACAATGTCGCAAAGGCTGGCTGCATTCACTTGGCCAAGTCGCTGGCCAACGAATGGAGGGACTTCGCCCGTGTCAACTCGATCTCCCCAGGATACATTGACACCGGTCTCTCCGACTTCGTCCCGAAGGACATCCAGAACCTCTGGCACTCCATGATCCCCATGGGCCGTGATGCTAAGGCCAAGGAGCTCAAGGGTGCTTACGTCTACTTCGCCTCGGATGCTTCGTCCTACACCACTGTAAGTTTTCAACCAGAATGCGTTTGCGGATCTATGACTGACACCACTGAAGGGCTCCGATCTCATCATCGACGGTGGCTACACCACCCGATAGACGCGTCGCTCCATGTAAAATAATATATACCAGGGGTCCGATGTTAGTTTCACATAGAGAGTGGTTAATTCGTTGGTCAAATTTAGGCCTTCTTGTATTTAGAGTTACCATTTTCGAATGAAACAGACGCTCATACCATGGAGCATGTAAAAGAAGAACGACAATTGCCCGTCTTCTTACATGTCGTGTCGTCCTTTCTTCACGCTGCACCGGCCGCACTTTCCGCTTACGTCACGCGTGACTCGAAGATGACACAGGCCGGTTCGATACCACTAACGGGCTTTGCTTCTCCTTGCGACTCTTTCCTTTGCTACCTTGCTTTTGTTGATGATTGCTGTTGGCTGTATGGCCGTCTCCTTAGACCGTTAGCGTATATTCGCGTTTATTAGACACCTGTGCCCAGGATTTACTACCGACTTCGCGTCCTCACTCGATTACGCATAGGTTTTGGAGATGCCATCTATCGTCTTCGTACATCGTTTTGTAGCTTCTACGGCAGAGAGTCGCGCGAGCTAGTGGTCGAGATTTGCTTCTAATAGTCAAGTACCGTACGAGATACCTAGTAGACACACAAGGTTTAGTAAGAACAGTACTGTACTGTCGCTCTAATGGTTAAGAAAGAGAACTTAAGCTGTTGTGCTGGTCAAGCTTTGCCTATGCCTTCTCGTCTTCGTACAATGAACACACTCTTGCTTTTAGCAATGGACGAGCAAATCGTTTGAAACAATTTTCACAGGCTTGCACAAACGGGTAAGCCTTTGGGTAGACCTAGTCATCCGAGTAGAGGTGTGAAATAGCATTTGATCGGTCTACAGGAGCACCTAGTAGGTAAAGACCCACATGGGTATGTGGAGAGCCTCACTTGACCGTCGACATCCCGAGGTCGTCTACTAGAGTATCTGAACCTTGATAGCTCTCCTCGGATACTGTTCAAACCAGAAACCAGCCAACACAGCAGTCCGCTGTTAGCGTTCTTCCGACCTTACACGTCTTCAAACCTACCCAGCACCTCAGAGCTCGAGACTTGATCTCTCGGGCCGACATACGTCGATGTCCCGACAAACGAGTCGCGTACGAACCACGACCAGGGACTATTGATGATCGACACAATTAAAGATGTGGTTCACGGAAAATTCCACGTGCGATAAACTCTTTATCAGTCGCAAGTGCTTCGGAGAGACGCTCGGCAGGATATAATGGTCCGATCTAAAGGTTAGCGGGAACGCTGTCGCTGCAACATCGAGCACGAGGACAAAGTTGAACATCGTCGAGATCCAACAGGGCTCATAGCGCGCGGGGAAAGAACTCGGGTAGCTATTGGCGGTGTGGCGCCGCCCTTGGCAACGGCACAGGGTGAATGTCGATAGCCAGGGGGGCATCCAAAAACCTGGGGTGCGAAGCTTCAGTTGGGCTAGCGTACGGTGGACTGTTATGAGGTGTCGGGCCAAAACTCTTTCGCAGCCGAGGAACTTTAAATCTTATAACTATAACTATAATAACTATAGTATTAACTTATTAATAATAATAATTATAGTAATAAACCTAAAGTCTTAAAACTTTACTTTAAAATAGTAATATATAAAGAAAGAGATATTATTTCCTAAAGTTATTCTAGTAACGTAAAGTTAATAATTTAAATATAATATATCTATAGCCTAAAAGATATAGTAAGCCTATTAGGTATTTTAAAAACCTTTCTATATAAACGCTATACTTATTAACTATATAAAAGTAAAATTAAAACTAAAATTAAACTTAAGTTCTATTCTACTTATTAAGCTAGTAATAGGTTAGTAATAGTTTAACTACTTATTAAAAAGAGCTTATAGTTTATTAATTAGTCTTAGACTACTAAGCCTAGATTTCTATAGCCTTTACCTATTCTACTACTGTCTTAATTATTATTATCTAGCTTTTTACTCTATAGCTTATAGTTATTACTACTAAAATAATACTTCTAAATAGCCTTATTATTATAGGTAGTATCTATAAGATAGTCTTTAAAGCTAAATACTAAAACTATTTTAAGTACTAAGTAAAGATCTTATTATAAGATAATATCTCGTTTATTAGTAGTTATAATTAGATTAATAGCTAAGAAAATATTAGTAAAGCTATTACTAAACTATTACTAAAGTTAGATTAAAATATTACCTTTAAAGAACTGTATTATTATAGACTCTATTATCTCTTAAAGTATATCTAATATATTACCTACGATATAATATCTATAAAAGAGGTTATAATATCTATAAATATACTATTCTTATATAAGTAAAATTTTATATACTAATTATATAAATTAACTATATAAGAGAAGAAAACTAGTACTATCTTAGTAAAACTAGATTTTATATTAAATAGTATAATAATAGCTTAGGATATCTAGAGGTAATTAGCTATTACTTTACTATTATTAAGTTATACTAAGTACTTACTTAAGAGTTAGGAGCTAGAAAAGCCTAGATAATTATAACTAGCTAAGATTTAATAGAGTAGCTCTAAGTAAGGACGACCTTATATAATCTAGGCTACTTAATTCTTTAAGACTTAATTTAAGAAATTAGTAAATATACTACTATAAAAAGTAGCTAATTAGCTAAAGCGTAGATTTAGGCGCTTTCTAGAAGCTATATTAATTTTTTAACTAGTAAGCCTAAGTAATAGGTTAGTAATAGTCTCTAAGTATAGATAAAAAGAAAATAGGTATTATATAATACTTCTATATAGATTAGCGGGTATAATAATAATTAGTAGAATTATTATATAAATTAGCGTTAAGTAAAAGTATAATTATAAGCTTTATAGCTAAATTAGCTTAGTAAAGATTAAGTAAGATACTATACTTAGTTATTACTATTACTTATATAACCTCTTAACTATTACTCTACTATTACTTTTTCTTTTTTAATTTTACTATTTATAAGCTTAATTTACTCTTCTATAACTATTAAAACTTTAAATTAAAGTAATTTTTTTATCTAAAGCTAATACTTTTTTTTTATATATATAATATAATTAGACTTATAATATATAGAAGTATAGCTCTTATATACTCTTAAATTAAGTATTTTAAAGTATAAGTAATTATAAATTTTAGTACTAAAAATATATATTAAAATATTAGTATTAAACTTAATACTTTCTCTTATTTAAACCTATACCTAAGTATTCTTTAGTTACTTAATTTTAGTATATAATTAAATATAGTAATACTCTACTATACTAGTACTATTATTAAATAAATCTATACTAAAAGAAATAAAAATAGAATTTTATTATTTAAATTTACCTTAGTTATTTTACTAGTACTATAAGTTTATTACTAACCTTTAATTATCTTTACTCCTTTCTTTCTATATCTTAAACCTCTACTATTATAAATATAGTTAATATCTATCTTAATATATACTTATTATAATAATTCTTATTACTATTACTTTACTATTACTAGATAATAGTATTTATTCTTTCTTTTTTTAACCTTTTAATAGTATTATATTTAAGTTAATCTTTCTTTTAGAAATACTTAATATAATATTATAATATTTAAAGACTATTACTATACTATTACTTAAGGTATCTTCTATACTATTTTATTATAATAAGCCTTACTATAATAAGCCCTTACGTAAGATCTAGAATATTATACTATAAGTATACTAAAAATAGTAAAAAAACTCTATCTTCCTATACTCTTATTTTTATATACCTTAATATAGCTACTAGTTAACTTTATATTAACCTTAAGCCCTTCTATACTAAGCTAGTTAAACTTTTTAATAAAAGCCTTAACTTTAATACCTTTAAAAAGTACTTTTAAACCTAGTATAACTTTAATATCTCTATCTACTTAATTAAGTACTAGTTCTATAACTAGTAAGTCTCTTAATAACTCTAACTTAATATATAAGAGTTTATTAAGAGTTAGATCTAGCTCTTATTCTTTAAATTTATACTAGAAGATACTAAAATTTTAAATATTCTTTAAAGAGAAGGAACTGTTATTAGTATTTATATATTATAATATTTAAGGATAGAGATAGGCCTAGTCTAATAAGTACGTAGGGAGGAAGCCTAGTAATAAGTAGACTAGTTAATCTAAAAGATTATAGATAAAGTACTTAAAGAAGGTAAGATTAATAAGTATAGTAGGTAGATAGCCTAAGTAATACTTTAATAGAACTTTAATACTATTATATAAGACTAAGTATTCTAAATTTACTATAAGCTTAACCTAGAAGGTATCTAGTAGTAATATAATAATATATAGTAATAAAGAGGAGAGTATATTATTTCTAGCCTAAACTATATATAGTCTATTAATAGGTATAATAAACTAAAGCTTTATAGCTTTAGTATATATGCCTATATTAATATATATTCCTAATATATATTATAGGTATATATTAGCGTCTTATCTAGTACTACTATTAGTATTACTTATTAGTATTTATTTATATTATAATTAACTAAGGTATACCCGCAGTTTATTTAATTAGATTATAGTAATAAAATAATAATAATATTATATCTTTACTATATAATAATATAGGTAAATTTTCCTAAGATAGATTTCTAGAGCTACTATATATATAGTATAAGTACTATAAATTAGAAGATTAAGTTATAGTAGTACTAACTATCTAAAGGTCTTCTTTTCTATTAGAGAGTAAGTTAATATTTTATTACTATTTAATTACTATTCTAATATTATATAGGTCTACTTTAAGAAATTATAGGCGTACTTCCTATTCTTAGCAAACTAGCTAGTAGATAATATAGCTATACTTACTATTTATATACCTATTCTTTATTATAAGATTAACTTCTATATTTAAACTTAGAATGCCTATTATATATAAGTATAGAAAGGATGTCTTAATATTATAGTTAAAAAGCTATAAATTCTTTATAATTACCTACCTAAAGGTATTAATAATTAAGGGATAATAATTAACTAATAAGTATAAGAAAACCTCTTAAAGTTACTTCTACTTTAAAATATAGATATATACCTACTATAGTTAATATAGTTATAGGTAAACTAGTAGCTTATTAGTATAAGGTTTAACCTTTATAATTATAAACTGCGTAGTACTAGAGATAGGAAGTAGCTATTCTATAAAGAGTATACTTAACTATAAAACTAGATCTAGTTCTATATTAATATATACTATATTCTAGAACTAGAGTTATTAGATTTACTTATTAAAAGATTCTACTAGGTAGTATAAGTTTATATTTAATATTTAGTTTTACTACTAATAGAGAAAAGCTACTACTATAAGAGGTAGGTACTATTATAAAGATAGATCTAGAGATAGACTTTTAGAATAAGATAGATCTTAAAGATAAGGTAGTATAAGAAAATAGTATAATATATTACGTAGTAGCTGTAGAGATATTAATTATATAAGGTAATATAATAGTAGTAAGTATATAGCTAGCTATATTTAGTTAGTCTTAGTAATAAGTAAATATATATCTGTTTAATATAAGATTCTAGAAACTATTACCTAACTATTACTATCTAAATAAAAAAACTATTACTATACTATTACTTACCTTTAAAATATACTTAAATTTTATAGTTTTTAAGTCTATCCTCCTGCGTACAGTCCTAAAGATCTATAATATAAGCTATACCTTTAGATCTAGTATACCTAGTTAATATAGTCCTATATAAGCTATATAAGAGTTAGATAAGATATAGGAAATACTTATAGTATTAAGCCTAGGTAGAACGTATAGAGTTAAGCGCGCCTAGTTAACTAGCCTTAATTCTACCTAGTACTATAGTTAAAGTTATTAAAGACTTCCTAGTATTAAATATAAAGAAAGTAATAGTAGTCTTATCTTTATAAATATAGGCGCTATAAAAGGTAGAGCTTATACTAATAAAGAGTAATATAGGTAGAGTATAAGCTTACTAAGCTACTAATAGTACGTAGAAATAGTCCTTAGTAAAGTAAATAGCTAGTTAATCTTTACTTAAAGGCTTATTCTTAACCTTATAGTAGCTATTAGTTATTATTAGCCTTATAAAGGTTAATTTAAAGTAAGTAGCTAAGCTTAAGGATTTAGTCTTCTAAGATTATTAGATACTAAGTATATCTTTTATTTACTATATACTTAAGTTCTAATAGTTATCTAGAGTATATTTAGCTATTTCTATATAATAAAAAAGTTAATAATACTTTTATATTTATTAATAAGTATCTTCTAAAAGATATTAACTAGTATTCTCTTAAATAAATAAAAAGTACTATACTATATCTTACGTCTAATATTAGTATATAAAAGCTACCTATTATTATTACTACCTCTATACTTAAGTAATTTAAGATAGTATATATAATAATTAAGAGTAGCATCTTCTAGAAAAACTTAAAAAAGAATATACTTATCTTTATTTACTAGGATATTTTATAAAAGGGGCTCTTATATTAAGAGTTATTTAAGATAAGTAAGATATATAAAAACCTATCTATACTTTTAAAAGGTTAAAAAAGAAAAAAAAAAGTAAAGTAAAGATTTATAACACCTATTAAAATTAAAAAAAAAAAAGTAAAAATTAAATAAAAGCTTAGGTTTAAGAGTACTAGTTAAAAAAGATAAAAGCATAAAATCTCTTAAACTAAAAATATATAAATAGAATAAAGTCTAAATAGTCTTATAGATATATCTTAATTAGGGAATAGTAAGCTTAAAGAACCTAGCCTTTTAGATACTAATAAAAAATATAGAGGTAGTAGTTATAGAGAAAACTCTAATTTATAAGTACCTACTAAAAAGAGATAGGCTAAAGAAGTTATATCTACGTATACACTACATAATAAAAATAGAGAAGGTTCTATTAAACACTATAATATAGCTTCTCTTAATCTAACTAATATAAATAGTAAGATACTAAATATAGCTATAAGGGATAGTTCTAAGAAAGAGAAAGTAAAAAAAGAAAGGGCTAGTTAAAAAAAGTAAAAAAAGTATTAATATATTACTATATTAGTAGTAGGAAACTAATAAGTATTAGTAATTTATTTAGTTACTCTTCTAATCCCTTAGATATAATTAGTATTTCTATACTCCTTTATACCTAGCTATATCTTCTATCCTAGATAAGAGAGTAGAGATAGTTAGTACTAATAACTTTATACTAAACTTAGAATACCTATAACTAACGCTATAAAGTACCTATTAATAGCCTATTACTATTACTATACTAGCTAAGTTATAGTTAACTTAGGTATAGATCTACTATCTTAACTTTAGCCCTATTATATACGCGTAAATAGTCATAGACTATATTATAATATAATACTAGTATATCTATAATCCTAAAAGTAACCTATAAGTCTTTAACCTATAGTATTACACACTTTACGTAAATTATAGCCTATACTCTAGCTAAAGTATATTAGACTATTACTAAGCTATTAATAAAATAAGAAATATACTTTTAAAAATAGTAGTTAGATAGCTTTCTACTACTTCTTAAATAGCTAAGAGTACTATTAGCTATATTCTAAAGGACTTAACTACTTACGTTCTAAACTTATTATTTTTTATAACTACCTTTTCTAAAGTTTTATAAATAACTCTTTAAAACAGCGCTAGTAGAACTAAGAAGTCTATTATAGTTCTATAGTACTAGATCTCCCTAAGACTAGTAACTATAAAGTATTAGACTATTACTTAGCTATTACTAGATCTTACTTACTACTAGCTCTATAGCCTTTCTAGCTTTTAAGTAGTTTTAGCCTTACTAGTACTTTTATA